>CABFVX010001973.1:24843-98115 GCA_902151425.1 Timema shepardi
TATATATATATAAGGGAAATGTGAGAATTACTGATGAGTGAGTCAGTCAGTCAGTCAGTCAGGGCTTTCTCTTATATATAACACACTTCCCACAAAGCTAGAGAGCTGAAATTTGGCACAGGTGTTCCTTATAAGTTAATTAGGAAAAATTAAAGATGTTTCATTCCAATGTTTTGTGATTAAGGGGGTGAAATCGGAATAGCTACCCTAATCAAGAATATTGAATTATAAACTCTTTTTAGGCATTTAGAAGGTAATAGTCCGATAAGTTTGTTTTAATAATACCTTCGAAAAAATATAGCAATTATTTTTAACCCCGTAGATGCTTCTAAGAGGTGGAAAAAATGAATACAGACAATTTATTAAAATATGTAATTACGTTTTAATACACAACTCCAAGAGATGGTAGAACTATGTAGTTTATATTTTGTTGAATTTTGTGGTGTTTGTAGTGTCTGTGTGAGTGAGAGGGCCCGGCCTGGGGTGATGTGTAGTAAAGTAAGAGGGGGTTGGGAATACCTGTCCAGCCGCAATCAGCTGATAACGCCCAAGGCAGTAGCATAGAGAAAGGAATTTCTCTATGGCAGTAGGCAAGGGAGCCTGCCAAAATTAAAACTTTCCAGGAGAAACAATACATGGTCACCTCCTCACGGTGTTTCTCGGGTAGCACTAAGAACCGTGCCATCAAACTTCAAACAAAAGCTCCTTATTTTCATCCAAAAATAAATAATAACACAATATCCCGTAAGAAGAACGAGCATTCAGCTAGTTAATAATATAGAGAAGTGATAACTACAAATGTTGTTAAAAATAATTTAATATACACATGTAAATTAATATGATTTTCAGCTATATATTTTGATGGGTATATTAAAATATGAGTTACTTAAAAAATTTAAAAATGGTACAACAAAATCGCACAAAAATTCTTATATTGTGTTTTATAGATTTGAATAAAATTTTCAAAAAAATGTTTTTAATAAACTAACTTTGAGTAGGTTTTCTTAATAAAAACCAACACATTCTTTTTAACACACTTTCTTTGTTTATAAATTTTAAAGAAAATTTTTCAAATATTCAAACGAATTGAAAATTTTCAAAAATAAGTTATTTGTAAGCTATTCATTATATCGTTATTTTTGATTTGTAAAGATAAAAAGTTTTCTTATTTGTCATGAACATAATTATATTCTCAAATCTATTTTGAGCTAAATCTTCTGTCCCCCAATATCAATTTAGGACAAAATCGTTTGAGCTCTTTTCAAATTATTCAAATTTTACCCAAATCAGTTATCAAGTAGCTACTATAAAATTAATTTGTTAGAAAAAGAAATATATATTTATTTATTTATAATGTCAAAAACTTAAGATACACTTATTTAGGAACAATTTACTGGGATTATTCTTTAATATAAAACTTTTTAAAAATCAGTCACCAGTAAACTAAATATAGACAAATTTCCCCCTCTAAAAATCAAGTAAAAAGTTTTATTTGTGATATCGAACAATCCCCAGACATACCTACATTTCAAACAAAATATTTAGTGCCACTATCAAAATATTCCGAACTTATTTTCTTTGACTCCCTCAACAGTAAACCACCCTTTAAAGAATTCTTACCTAAATACAAAATATGTATTTAGTGTTATTAGTGTTCTCTAGTTAATCATCTGTAACAAAATACTCAAAGCCATTTTTAAAATAGTTCAAATTTTTAAAAAGTAAGTAATTAGTAAGCCACCCTCTATAAAAATAATACCCTAAAAAGCAGTATAAAGTAAGGCCCCCATATCCACGGCTAATACGTTCCTAGAGCTATTACGAGTACGCGGCTAGTACCGAACTATTATATAGCCTGATATTAATGTAGCCTACATAAATACGGTAAAGTTTAATTGATATATTATTCGCAGTACTAAATTACCAATATTAAATTTAAAAAAACATAATACCAACATGTACTGTACACTACAGTGTACTTACTATTCTCCATTCTTCTTGATGCGACGATCACTGATGATGATGATAATGATGATTATGAATCAAGTGATGTACAGTACATAGTAAGCGAGTTTGCGCTTCTGATAATATGGCCAGTTCTTTCTTGGCACGTGGTTTGAAATTTATAAACAATATCTTTATTTAACTAAAAATAAATATAATTGGGCAGCGGTAAACCACGGACAACTGAGCCCGTGGATACTGAATCAGCGGGTACGGAGGCCCTTTCTGCACAGTGCTATTTTTCATGTCAAGCCCTCGATATATATATATATATACATATATACATATATATATATCCCTTTGTAATCTAATAACTAGATAAATTTTTGAAATATTTCAAATATTTGAATGATTAATCATTTGTAAACTACACTTACACGATTTTTTTCATGTAAAACAATCCTAAGATACTAATTTAAAACCAAATAATCGGAACTCTTTTTAAAACAATAGGTTTTTGAGAAATCAAACATCAGTAGGCCTAAATTACTCATCAACGAGATTTTACCATCCAAACAAATATACTGTGTTATTTGTCATATCATACAATCTCAGGATCTAGTTTACATTTTAAACTAATTCGTTACAGCAATATTTGAAATATTTTGAATTTTAAAATATCTCCTATCAGTGAAGGCCTAATACGCTTCAGCGAATTTTTGTTCAAAAACCAATAATACAATACTTTGTCGAACAAATCCTAGATATTCAAACTAAACAAAATCGTTAGAGCTATTTTCGCAAAATTTGGAATTAAAAAAAAATAAACACTCGTCGGTAAGCTACCCTTAATTTGAGGGCTTGGGTCAAAATTTAAAAAAAAATCGTTCAGCGTTATAGTCCTATAAGATTTAACTATCAAGTGTGAACAAAATCCGTCCAACCGTTTTGAATTCGTGGCCAGGGACGAACAACCAGACATGAGGACAGAAAGAATTTTAAAATCCCCTTTTTCTGGTTCGGATTCATATAAAACGTAAAGATTGGCCATAATCTCAAGATAGATTAATTTAACGATTAAAATACTTTCCTTTGATATGAAAAATTAAAAAGTAAAATATTATCAATGTTTACAGAACTGTATTATTACTGTTATTATTTTAAGAAACACCCTTCCTATCATGTTCTTACTCTATTTTACTTGGCAGGGAAAGAAAGTGAATTGAGAGATATGTTATTTTGGTAGCGCTTACATTGAGATACCTAGTACAATCAACTTCACATAAATACGAACCTAGTTTTATAACTTGACTACTTATTATATTGTAAGTAATACATTCCCTCAAAGCTTCCTGTGAAGACGAAGAGAATCATGAAAACATTGTTCTTAGAGAAGATTAGATAAAAATTTAAAATATTTATCAATATGATTTAATGTTTGTTCAAACAGTATTTCATATTAGTCCCAAATTATTATATTTAAGTAGAAATGATCAAAGGCCATGTTTTTTTAAACTGTAAATAACTTTTTTTAAATGATTTTAATGACTGTACAAGTATAGTTACATACAAATAACATCAATTCCATTAACATCTCTAAGCATATGGCTAATGCGTGATAGCTCAGTTTTTGTAGTCTGTACTGTAGATATCTAACCCTAAATTTGAGGGTAGTTTAATGAAGGTCAAAAAGAGAAAAATCTATCTTCTCAAAATTTGTTCTAATGGTTTCGATTAAATTTTATATCTAGATACTGTTTACCATCATAAAAAAAATTAGAGTATTTAGTTTATCATGAAAATTACTTTGAGGGTACTTTAAATGGAGTTAATTTTCCAATTTTTATCATTTCTCCGCAACAATTTGAGATACGAAATAACTTATAATCGTAAAGTTGTAGTAGGCCCTACTATTAAAGATAAACCTCCTTGATTTGAAATATTTTTTTATAAAACCAACAATGTCTAGATACATACACTTTTTATTTCAGGTCTTTGGAAATGAATTTGTTTCTTTGTTTTTGGTCAACAAATATGTTCTCTTTTCTCAATTTTTATGTAACAATATTTCTATTTCCTAATGCCATAGAGTAGGTAACATTGTCTATTATTTCATTTATGATATTTGGTGCAGTGTTTCAACAACAATGTATAGACCTATTATTTCATTTCACAAATCTTAACGAGTTTTTAGTAAATGTATACTTAATATAAAAGTGAGAGAAAGTCTGTGCGGTACACCGTACCATTTATTTAAGAACGGATCTATACAGAAACGATAGAACGACTTCTAAACAGCGACAAGAGTTTGAGTAGAAAGGGGGGAGGGGGGGCACTAAGTTCACACCAACACCTCCAGCACCAGCTTACACCCACTTCTCGCTCTAGCTGTATAACATTATACTTGTACTATTTCTAACTCCACCATTTAGCTATATCTCTGCTAACATCAAGTGCGATTTGTGTTTCTGTGTATGTGTGCATGAAGGATGTAAATGTATTGTGTGTAAGCGCAGGATTGTTTAACCAGAACTAAAATGCAAACCAGCCGGGACTTACCTCTCAAAACGGGACGTATGGTAAACCTACTAATATAATACTATAATACGACGATTGTAATAAACTGTACAATTGTCTTGATACTATTACAAACCTGCAGTGTGAACTTGTTGTCATTTGCTATAATACATCAATATATTTTAACAAATAGTACCCGCATCATTAGATCATCATACCTGGAGTGTCTGTCTACACAGACACTGGAATATTAAGAGGTTTCTGCCAAATACAACGTAACACTCTATTATATACTAGATAGATATAAAGGTTTTCCTAATAATTAGGCGGCCACATGGTCTATGACACTACTTTCACAGTAGACTAGACTGTCGATGACGGGGAAATCAAGTTCGAATCTCGGTCAGGTGTACCAAGGGTGGTTTTCCAAAATAGTTTTCCACCTGCCCTCCACGCAAATGTGGGTATATTTCTTCTAAATATAACCTTAATAATCCCTGAAACCACTAGCGTAACTAATACATAAGTGTATAGTCTGAACGGGTAGTAAGATAAAGTGCTAAACAAACTAGATATATTTAAATTAAATAAACAAGTCTAGAGTTGTTCTCTATCAAACACAGTGGTGGATTGCTGGTGAGGAAATCCCACCTACAGTATTCTAAGGAAGGATTTGATCCCCGACTTCCCAAAAAATGGTGACTACGTGTGATGAAAGTCTAACGACTTAGCCTACTCAATCACCACTGTGGGTCGCTACCACAATGGTTGGTAGATGGTTTTTTATTATTAATAATCTTTAGTGCCAGTACATTAAATAATCTAAGTTAGTATTTTTATTCCTACACTTAGAACTGAATTAACAAAATAAGGAGGGAGAATTTTAATAAAATAACCATTATTTGCGTTGATGGAAGAAAACATTATTAACAAATTTATCCCTGGGGTACCCGGATGTGTGTCAAACTTCAGACACCCGGTACACAGCCAAGAAAGTTATCTTACACCTTACCTTACCTTACCTTACACCTTACGTGTCAAAGAGGGTGAATTTTGAAAAACTGAAACAACTATTCGCTCGCAGAGTAGACGGTAAACTATCAGCAAGTGCCCAGAACTAGTGCTCACTAAGACAAAGGTGTCATTCTCCTATTTTCTGATTTATTGATTAAAGCTGTAGGCCTAATAAGGGTATTTTTTTAAATAGTTTTTTCTCTTTCTATAAAAATATGTTCATACCTTTTCTAAATACTAACTTTGTCACCCTTAGCCCATTTGTGTAAATATGCTGATAGACCAGATGTGAGGTAAAATGCATTAGGTGGAAAGAAAAACAATCCCCGATGCACCTGCTTAAAATCGATCCATGACCTCAAGGAACCTATACAAATGCGTTTATTTTCTACGAACTCAAAACCAAATCCGAAGAACGTTCCGGATGCATAATTTTCTAAAGGTTGGGATTCAATACCTCTTAAGAATGTATTATCTGCCATTAAAAATATGTTTATTTCTATAAAATTTCAAATAATTTGTAAATGATTGTAATTATATATTTTTTTAGTAAAAGTAAGTTCAACACAAAGCTAGTTAATTTTTTTCCCGTTTTTAAAGTGCACTGATTATATCAGCACATGACACATAAACTAATTTAAATTTAGGAGAACCACAACATCCAGCCCCTGGCCAATAACTTATCACTGTGAAAAGGAAACACACATTTCACCGTGTTACATTTTTCAACCATACCAGGAATTGAAACCGGGACTCTTAACTCAGTAAACAGACATGATACTGACTAAGTTAAAATGTCGGACTGTATTAATTCATTATTTCAATGGGAGTGAGAAGGGTATTTCGGAAAAAATTCACTAGCGTAGAGAGAAGTTGTAAAAACCAAACAATAATAGTACACATGTGGGCGTCAAATACTCCAAACAAAAAAATTATGTAAACTACTTTCAATATTACCCAACCGAGATTAGAAATTAAACCAACCCGTCACCAGACATAGTTTCTGTTGGATTTGTAAACTCATTAAATATATATATAAATATATATATATATAACTGTCATTTATGCTAATGCAATTAAAGTGTACTGAGCAAGAAGCCTTCAGTAATAAAGTTAATCAAGAACATAAACCATGAGAAATAACTAAAAACTTCGGCGTCAATGCCATCATCAGTAGATGAACTCACGTACCTTATGGGCGAGATCCATAACCTTTTGACACGTTTCTATTTCGCTATTATTTTTTTATATATGTATGTTATGGTAAGTGTTTTGATTACAGGGCGTGTGCATTAAGGTGAGGAAAATAATAATATTCTGTTTTTATTTTTATAGAGACGCGCGGCTAACAGAAACTTTATCTTTCACCTTCTGGCTAAAATGTGGGCATGGAAGGAGATGTTTTATCTGCGGTATGCATGGATACAAAAATACCCACCGCATGGTATTCTTGTTCACATACTTAAAGAACGTTGACCTTGGAGAGAATTGTTGGACGAGTATCTTAAAATACTGGTACGCCAGTGATAAGTATAGCACGATTCTGGTAAGAAAGAAGCTTTTAGAAAATACAATCGTTTTTTTGTTCTGTCAACATCAATAATATGATACAACAAGATTAGTATAATTTTATAGGCATTGATACTATCTAGCAAAATTGACAGCCGTATAACAAATAACTTGGCGTATAAACACATGACAATTGTTTTAATAACTTTTGGTAAATATCAAAAAGGTTTCTTTACATATAGATCTGGTTGTATATCGTGATGATTTGATACATATTTTGTTAGCTTAGTAGAAATCGTCATTTTTATAATTTTCCATAGGAAGTAACCATTACGTTATTAAAAGAAAAACTGTTTTTTAGGTCCTAAAAGGATCATACTATTTAAATGACTTCAACTCTTGGAAAGTTGTTTTTGACATTCTAGCTTGCATACGAAACTTTTCTAGTTTACATTTTTTCAATATTTCTCCAATAAGCAATACTAATGTCAGAGATACCCAAAACTTTGCAAAAAAGTAAAACTATTCTCAACCTTGGTCCTCAAAAGCAATATAGAACGTAGTGCTACCCATGGAACACATTGTTAGTGTTTCTTTACTTTAGGTGCCGCTATAAAACCAAATATTGACATCGGGATTTTAGATTAGAACAATGGTGTTCAATCAAGCCTGGCGTTATCAAATGTGGGCAAACATTTTACTTTGGTTGTCCATACTATATCCGGTGTAAAAATTTCACAATTAATACAATTTTAAAACTTTGTAATATTGACTATTATATTTTATTGGTATGCAAATGTTGTTTGGATTCTGTTTAGTTGAGAAAAATATTGTGTGCCTCGCTTACAGTTTCCAAAAACAAGAGTTAAACCTGCTCCTTACTTGAGTTCACGGGCAATTAGTGCAGGGGGGGGGGGCTAGCTAATGGTGTGTGGGGTGACCTGGCGGTCTAGGGGTAAGGTGTCGGACTTCTGTGTTGGGGGTCCGGGGCTCAGTCCTCGGTCCCGGCACAGATTTATCTGATTGACAAACCCTTCCTTCACCTCTGACAAGACATATTGTGAATGTGGGGAATGCTAGGCCTCCACCGTGGTTCGGATTCCACGTTAAACTGTAGGTCCTCCATTTCAACTCACAATCATCCTACCATTACATATTAGCATTAATGCGTACAACCCTAACGGGTAGTAAGTCGCGGTGCTAATAATGATATTGATAGCAATAACAATAATAATAATAATAATAATATAGAGGAAATTCCAACATTTGAGATTGGGAAGGGTAGCGTGTCTGCCTACTGAGCTAAGTGTCTCGGGTTTACCCCTGGAATGTCCGAAAAATGTATTATTGGTCAAATGTGGGTCTCCCCTCTCACAGTGATAAATTAACGGCTGGGGACTGGATGTTGTGTCTGTTATAGTTTTAATTTACTTTATAAGTCGTGTGCTGATATTATCAGTCGGTTTAGAAAGTGCAAGTTAAATACCTCAAATATATAAATAATGTAAACGATGAGTGGGACGACCTTGATTTTTAAAAATTAATGCAATGCACCCGGCCGCGATTAGAACCCCGACCTTCCAATCAGTGACTAATTTAGACCATATGACCTTGACATTTAGACCATATCGCAACCGGTTTGTCATAACTAAACTTTAATTTGATTTGTTTAAAATATTTTTTTTTGCATGTAACATAAACAAACCAAACAATCTGCGGCTCTGTCAAAAAAATGTGTTGGTGCTTTTTTTTCCTACGTTGCGTCTTACTACCCGTTCTGTCTACCAGTGAAGTAGCCTGTTCATTACAACTGTGGTCTTATTTATATTTCATAATGAGAAAACTGAAAAAGTGAATTGTTCAGCCTGGCCTACTGGTTTGTAATATTTCTGGTTTTAGCTAACACCTGCTGTATAATTACTTTCATTGGCGTCACTAGAAATGACCAATTTGTTGGCCGTAGGGAAAGGAGAAATGGGAAACTTTCAATAAATAAGATTAACCAAAAATTAGGTTTATATTTATACCACAAACATATTATTATTATTATTACTAACAAGAAACGCACATTATATTAAGTTATTAGGACAGTCTTCAATCGCTTGTATTTCCTGAATCTAGTATATGTATATATGTATATATATATATGTATATATATATATTTTTATGGCTCTTATATCTTGAATAAATACCACCGAAAATCAGGGCTCACCTTTGTTATTCAAAATCATTAGATTGTTAAGGGAAATATTCAAAATATACGGGAGCCCTCTCCCATCCCTCGCTTCCACTTCCAGTTAACCCTCCCACCCTTCCTACTTTTATGATAAAAGTATTAATAAATATATTTTAGACTAGTATTGAGGGAAAATTTTTCTAAATACTTAGTAGAAGTTAATTTGGAAATCGCATTACGATGGAAATGTCTTTGTGATTAATTTTAAGTTTTAAACATACACACAGACTGACGTCATTGCAAATACCACTTTTTAGGGTTCGGGGGGTCATGAGATTTCGTTATCCATCAACATTTCAGGTTAGATATTTTTTTGCGGTCGCATACCTTTTGTGTTCGAAAAGTTAAAAAATATAAATATTTGCCTATAGCTTGAAAGGTATTGGTTTTATAAAAATATGTTTCGAATTAAATATTTGTATTAATCTCGAATTTGATTATTTGACGATCACAATACTTCCTCTACCTGTAAGATATCGAGAAAGTAAAAAAAGGAGCAGAAGAGCTAATACTGTGATTTGGGCTCCTGACCCCGACTAGAAAGGGGAGAGTTCAATCTCAACTGGGTGCAAAAGGAGTGGTTTTTATCTGACAGTGACGTTTACATACGTTCTCCAAGCGAAAGTTTTTTTAGCACCACGTCTTACTACCTGTTCAGTTTATGCGCGTATGTACGAATTACGCTAATGAGTTAAAGATTAAGAAGGTTGTATTTAGAGGAAGTGCACTCACATTTGTGCGAAGTGGGTGGAAAACAGTTTTAAAAAAAAAAACCTTCAGTACACCCAACACACATTCTGACCCCGATCTAACCATCATCAGCAGGCATGTCCTTAGACCATTTAGCCACCGAAGCACGTGGTAGAACAAACGAATGAACAAGTAATTATTTATCTTAAGTAATAGCCGGGGATTAACAAAGGACCACTCGATGAGTAATGAACCTTTCCAAAATATCGTCTATGCAAAACAGCTGGGTAAAAAATGCATCTACGTGTAGCGCGCCTTAATATTCGTATCGATTTTCCACATATTTATACTAATTTTTATTTATTTATTTAGCGCCGCATCTTACTACACCGCGTCTAATACGCTTAAGTATTAATTACGCTAGTTGTTTAGGAATAAGGAAGGTTGAATATAGAGGAAGTGAGTCAGCAATTGGAAAACAATTTAGGAAAAACCACCCCCAGTCACCCAACCGAGATCTGAACCTCTATCTCCCCATATTCGGCAGTCTAGCTCAACACGATACTAGTGCGTTAGCTAAATAAGCCACTGAGGCTGGTTATTTATACTAATGAAACAGGGACCAGAAAGATAGAATTTGGAGGTGATATACTCGAATTTGCGAGGCGGGAGTGTGGGAAACTACTGAGGGAAAGAAAACACCCTCAATCCACAGAGCTGGGACTCAAACTTTTCAGCAACGGAAAACCAAACGAAACTGGCGTCTTGGTCTGTGCGTCCACCGAAGAGGGCTATTGACTAAAATAAAAATATACAAAATCAAACATAATGATATCATTCATCGATCCTGGTGCGGTCTCACGCAATTAACGGGCTATATACGTTGAATGTTTTATGTATACTGAAAATATATAGCTATTATAAAACTAAAAAGCATAATGGCTCTGCGAAACAAGTCCAATGGACACAAAAAAGGAGCGTTTTGCCAGCCTAACTGTACTGTTTCTTTTGAAACTGCTTGATGTACTAGACCCGACCGTAATTTCGACCATCAACAATAATCAACCTCCAAAAACGGTTATGCGCTATTCACATCCAAAGTACGTGGTCAGTTTTAACAAGATGTGCCTTGACGACAGACACACGGTCCCCTTTGGTCTTATTGGCTGTCCCGCGAACGTCAGGCCAATCACAATAATCCCTCGTTCGCAAAACCCGATTAGTTTTAAAATTCGCACCTGGAGATCCGACCAACGTGAACTAAACATAGCTCTAAAACAATTATGGGTGTTTTAGAAATGTTTAGTCAGTAATTTGAAAATTCAATTTAAGTCGTTAATAGATCAACTTTTGTGCCCGTATGAGTGACCAAAACTAGGTACAAAGTGGGTGAGGTGGACGATTCCCACATCCATAAGAACCGGAAAATCTGGTTTCTTAAGGAATACGTTTGCAAGTAATGTGTTTAATTCGGAAACAAGACTAGGAAACGTATCCCGATTCAAGCGGAAGCAAACATCCCCCTCCCCCTGTCTTTTCCTTGTAATGGTATCGAAATGATGCTGGTGGTCAATTTTAAAATGTGGAAGAACAGGTTGGGTTTCAACGGACAACTCTGGTCTAACGTCTACGACAAGACAGTACAAACTTTTTTAGGAGGAAAAAAATGTGGCGGGAAAATTACGCGCAGTAGAAATATGTTCTTATTTTATTTTGTTTGAATTGGATTACAATGCAGTTTTATAAAGCTGCCTGTTTCTGGGACAAGTTGTTATAAACGGGCCTAGCCAAATATTTCATCAAGTGAGAAGTTGTGCGGCCACTTGTTAACAAACATGTCACAAAATGAATTAAAGTGACCAGATTCGTCTTGGAGGGAGTTTGCATTACTTCTATTTCTACCCGACTGGGCTTATACTCTATATAAAACAGCTTGAACATTTCCTTTATCAAACATTTCCACATACTCTATTTAATAATCACTAGAAGTTGCGGAACATTTATAATAATTTTCGGGGTACAATAATTGCAAACAATGAAACTTGCAGTCAATGGCGCATTACAGTATACTTCGCTCGAGGGCAGATAATATTAGTGACTATAATACTTTGTATTCAGATTATGAGGGCTTGTTTTGTAGTCAAGTTTGAACATATTCATACTATGATAGGATTATCACACTTGACACAATACCGACGACATGAAATACTGTATACTTAAAATTAAATTGATGAGTCCTTCGATGGCTGGCGCTACATTCTAGCTACAGCCTGCTACCAACACGTCTATTAGTTAGAAACTCAGCCATATAAGCGCTATAGTAAAGAAGAAGGAAACCGATACCTTTTTAGTAGAGTTTAGGATGTGTAGTGGCATCAATTTTGATTTTATTCACATGAATGATATTAGATAACTTAATAATCCATTTTACTCCCCTCTAGACAGATGGTTCTCCCAAATCGAAGCACCCTTTATCCCCTTGTATTCTTACCTTTTTATTTTTTTCCTGATAATGAAAAGGTTTTGTTAATTTATTGATTAACTTATTTTACCTATGACTTTGAGAACCTTTTAGCACATTATTTCCCGAACTTTCATCAGTCGTGCTCCCCTTTTGGGGCAGTTTCCTTGAAAATGCAGCCCTTCCATCATTTTATAAAACAATAGAAAAAAAATAATTTTAATCTTTTAAAATATTGAGGGTATTCCCAAATTTTAATAAAGATTTAGTTGTGAGCAAATCCAAGTTGTGTCAAAAGGAAAGAAATACAGTAGATATTTCGGAAAAGTGTTCACTAATATATTTATCAAACTTACTGTCATAAAAAAAATGTATGATTAATAAAACTGTGATATATCGCGTACATCTGTTTGGGAACCACTGTTTTAGAGAATATAAAAAATGATTGAATAGTGATCAGTATAATTAGTTTATAATGGTTTCAATCGAGACCTTCTGGCAAAAGTGCGAGCTAAATTCCACAGCTCTTACCTTAGAAGTGTATATAATAGATAAACTAGCAGTAACTTAGGGGGTTCGTCAATCTGCTAATCATTATTATTATTATTATTATTATTATTATTATTATTAGCACAGCGTCTTACTACCCGTTCGGGTTCTACGCACTTACGCTAATGTGTAATGGTAGGGTGATTGTGCGATGAAATGGAGGACCTACAGTTTAACGTGGAATCCGAACCACGGTAGGAGGCCTGGCATTCCCCACATTCTAATCATTATTAAGTTCATCAGTTGAACAGCAGTTTAATAAATGTAATAGAAGCGCCTCAAGCTTTCCTCGTGAAATTCTTGTGCATGTTTGTTGAAGGAACCCTCTTCGGTTCTAGATGCATGCACCCAGACCAACCACGAAGGGAAGAGGGGGACTATCGGTACCATGGTACCAGGCTCGGGATATTTACCTGGGCTGGATACGTGGTTCGTAATTATTTTTGTAATAGATGAAATAAAATAATCTAAGGATTAAATATGAACACCAATCAATAAAACCCACATCAGTGGTCAAATGGTCTAAGTCATCACTCTTGTGTTAGACTCGGCTGCTGAAGACGGGGAGATCAAGGTTCAAATCCTTGTCGGGTTTACTGAGTGTGGTTTTCTAAAGGGTTCCCAACCTTCCTTCCACGCAGATGAAGATAGGCACCTCTAATAAAAAATCCTTCCTCGCCCCTCCACGGTTAGTGTAATTATGAGTAGGCTTATAAACTAAACAAGTAATAATAAATAAACATCACGAATGTAAAATGCTTATCCATATTAAGGACTAGTGGATGCCCAGCCCGTCAGCCGGGGATTTCATTGGAGGAACTTATCGGAATGAGAAAGGGTCGGTCAACAGTCTAAGTAAACACAGATGAAAACTTGGAATAGGTCAATCTCTAATTTGCATCGATAATGAGCTCACACTTTCAAAATCAATAAAATTATTCACGAGTTTGACCTTCAGAGAGGAATTAAAGCAAAACTATATTAGGTTTTGGTAAATGTTACTATCGTATGAATACTTCTGGAAGACAAAGATTGTTTTAGACTTTATTTTATTAATTCAAATTAATATATTGGTTTTAAGAGTCTTGGGAGAGAGGTTTCCGGGTTTTGCTCCTAGTGCTGGGCCAGATTTTAACATATGCATGCACCTAAATAGTTTACTAAGTGTTTATGTGCCCCTAACAGCCTCACCCCCTTGTCTGTTGAATAGATCACAAAGAAGAAGTTTACTTACTGATCGCGAAGGATTTTAGGACTTTGACAAATTAATTCTACATGCCAATGATTGTTGTTTATTTCTCACTCACGAATTGTTATACCTTCTCAATTTGTTTAACTCTCCTGTATTATTTTTCCTTAATTTAATTTGAAGCTACCCACTTCAGTGGCCGGATGGTCTACGGCTGTGTTTGAAGTTGAATATGGGGATATCAGGGTTCGGATACCAGTCGGATCGGTTGAGATTGGTTTTCCAAAATGGTTTCCCACTCTCCTTGCACGCAAATATGAGACAATTACCTTTAAAATGCTTCCTTCCTCATCCCAGACCATTAGAGTAATTTTTATTATATGTGTGTAGCCTGAACAAATAGTAAGACGCAGTGATTTTTAAAAAAATGTTCTAATTGCTTTGAGGTCGCTGTCTAAACATATTTAAACCTAAACGCTAGTAAAAAAAACTCATCAGGGCATGGAGCCACACTGGTTCACAATTATCATGTTACTATTCCTGGAATTAAGATGGGTGTGTATTAGAAAGCCTTTCTTATTAGGTAAAGTAGGCTTGTAAGCCATGTTTAGTATTGTCTTTAAGTGGAGAGTGGGCAAGGTAAGCAAGGTTTATTAAAAGTAAACCTGTG
Source organism: Timema shepardi (assembly GCA_902151425.1). NCBI lineage: Eukaryota > Metazoa > Arthropoda > Insecta > Phasmatodea > Timematidae > Timema > Timema shepardi. The sequence goes on from CABFVX010001973.1 coordinate 39,623, forward strand.
AAGTGTTATCTTCAACTCTGTTCTTATTTTACCAACCATGCAAGGTTATAGGCTACACGTGGGAATGAATTTCCGTTGATAACTTGTCAATGAGTGTTGTATCCATTGATAAGAACAAAATTCACGGTTAAAGTATAGATAATCTTTGCTTATCCTGGCAACACGCCATGAAACACCACAATTGTTTCTTGTGTTTATAAAGAGGAAGTTTAATAATAAAGTGTATTATATCAGTGGTAGTATTATTTTCTCCTTCAAAACTGTGGTTTTCTATTCTACATTCAGCCGAATTTCTATTAGATTTCTCTTTCTAAATGTCCTCGCCTCTCATTTGTACTAATCGGTTAGAGCTCTCGTGGAATAATCTATAAAATAGTAATAAACTTTGAGAAGCACTTCGACATTTTCTAAAGTCTGTCATTTTATTAAAAGATTTATTATTGAGCCTATTTTAATTTTAAAGCGTTGAACTAGTTCTTCTGCACATACACAATATATATTCCCTACATTTTACAATATGAAACTTTTGATGAATGGATAAGAAAGTAATCATATTACAATTTTTTTTAAATAATCATAAACCCGACATTAAGATTATAAAATTAGTATAAATATGTGTATTTTTGTATATATTTTTAATTATTCAGATTGTGATTTCTATGTCAATAAAAACAATCTAATAATTTTAATTCTTATTAATACATACTTATCATGCATTTAAAAACAAGACATATGTTACATAATTATCGGATTGATCTCGTTTTTAATGTTCAACTTTCAGTGCAGTGTATGAGAATCCTTTCTCGCAATGCTCTAGGTACCCAAAATACAACGTTTTCTATTTATTTATTTCCTCATTTCTTTCTAGCCGTAAAAACTATAATCATTTTAATTACTCTAACGGGTTAGGATGGGGATGGTAAAATTTAAAGGATATGTAGCAACATTTTTTGTGGAAGGAGAGTTTAAAACCGTTTAGTAAAAACCAAACATAGTACACTCGGCGAATATTCAATCCCTGGTCTCTCAATCACCGGCAACTAGATTAGATAAGCCTGACAAATAATCTGCGTGCCCACCTATGCAGGTCCTAAGTTTATAAAAACTATTTTAAAGCCATCTATAATGTTTCACACAAGCTATGACTAGGAAGATATATTACTAAAAATATATATTTTAATAATTTGAGAACTTGTTATTAAACGCTACGTTCCTTTACACATTAAACTTAGTTGGTGGCCATAAATATAAACCATGATTCAACTTGTTTCTAAAATGAATTTAAAAATAAATCAAAGAAATCTTTCGATGACCTCATGAATATCTTAAACAAATAAATACTGTAAGATGAGGACATTGAATTAATAAAACATATTTTGTTTATGAGTGGCTATAAAACCTTTTTAAATATTTAGATACTAACATTTTTGAGTAAACAAACTTTTAATATATAAAGAATAAATTTACTTTAAATATAAGGACAGTGCTGTAACTGATTCTGATCAACAAGTGGTTTTTTTTACCAACAACGGTAAATTATGTTACCATATAAATTCAGATGAAAGGACATACGTCAAGATCCTTAGAGACCTTACAACCGGACATAACATGACACGTTCTCACGAAGCAACTTTTTAAATATTTTTTTCAACACCGTCCACTTCCTTCTATTAAAAAAATTATTACAAACACTTGTACGGAAACCCGATGTTGACTACATCGCTTTAGTTCACCAAGGGGATGAGAAAAACCTGCTAGTGGTCATTCCCTAAATCATATATTCGCCTCTTTTTATTCTTTACAATAATTCGAGACCAGAAAATCACCCTCTCACTAAGTTAAAAACCGGACTGACCGCTCGCTAGTAGCATCCATTTCACACACCCCATTTTCGCTAAAATGGTCATCCAGTGCCACTCCGCTATCATTCCCACCCCACAGTACCCAAGGGCATTACGAGCCTGATATCTAAACCCTTCGTGGGTTTTCTGGCGATCTCTTTTGATGAACAGTTTCCTAAACCGGCCTGTCCACTCTTCAATGTACACAAGTTTATCTGCCTCTCTCTCTTTTTTTTAACACACCGAATAGTTGTTTAAATGGTTAAGTTTTTTTTGCATACAATTTTTATCCCTCAATACTTTTTATTCTGTAAAATGGTTGTTAGTAGGATCTTACTAGGCTATAACTGGACATTCCAGTTGAGAAAGGAGGGAGTACCTTAACTAAATGTAAGATATTTGGTTGATTTTTATGCAAGTAGTAGGTATATTCTTCTTTAGTTACACCTTTTTATTTGGATGTCGTTTCACTTGCTATTTTTCTCACAGCTTGAATTGGGTACTATATAATGGGCCATCTAATATTAATTCCTTTTTTGTTAGCCATCGCTTATTTTATGAAACTTTACTGAATGTACTCCAGCAACTCTATTGCGTTCTCACACCATTTTGAGTTTAAATGGTGTCCAATGAAAACTATACTTTAAATATAGTCATGTGACACACTGGTCGGTTTATAAAATAACGATTTTATTTATTGGAGAAATGGCAACTTTCAAGTTGCCGTTAGAAATTAATGCAGACGTTGTGTTTAAACTAAAGTTTGATGTTTTTATAACATATTTTTTGCTTTATTTTTGTTGTTGGAGTAAAACTACTTTAAGATATTCAACGTATATTTTAATCGTCCTAGCGGTGAGTTTATAATACCCTTTATAATATGACAATTGCTTGCATGCATACATACATACATACATATTCACATATATGCATACATAGGCATGCATACATATATATGAGAGAGCGAGATTATTTTTTTTTTTTCAAATCACTAAATTTTTTTTAGGCTAATCATTACTTTAACTTGCTAACTTTTACATCATAATTATAATTACATTAAAATACAAATGAAAATATACAATATTTAAAAATTGAAATGTAGTCCTATTATATCAATGGCCCAAGGTTCAAATCCCAACACTTTTAAGGTTATAAGAATCTCATTTATGATGTTGAGTTAATATTGTGGACGGTAGAATTTAAAGAAAATGTACCCGCATTTAAGTGAAAAGTAGTTCGGAAAACCATTTTAAAATCCTTTATTACGCCTTAATGAGATTTGAAACCCAGCCCTTTAACCATAACTTTCTCCGTCAATGGAAAACCAAATGGCATAGATCTGATATTTAGTACACGTGCCCACAATTTTTTTTCTTTTGTCGCCCACGTCTAATTTCCCGTTAAGTTTACACGCATGTGTGGGCTACTCATTACGCTAATGTACGATTAGGGATGTCGAAAGCTTAATTTAGAAAAGTTGTATCAATATTTCCATGGAAAAAAAGTGGGGAACATTTTATTTTAAAACACTCTCAGTACACCGGACTGGGATTTGACCCCTGGTCTCATTGGCAGTCCAGTCTATTGCGAGAGTGACACCTTAGACACTTAGTCCACCGAAGTGGGTTTGGTTTATTACTAATCAACACCTTTATTACCTATTTCGGTGGCCGTATAGTCTAAGGTATCACTCTCGCAATATACTAGACTGCCGATGACAGGGAGATCGGGGTTCAAATCTATGTCGAGTGTACTGAGGGTGGTTTATTCTAAACTGTTTTTTTTTCTCCCTTCACGCAAATGCGGATACACATCCTATAAATTTGACCTTTCTAATCCTTAACACATTATAGTAATTAGTGCATATGCGTGTAACCCGAAAAGTAGTACGACGCGGTATTAAAAAAACAAATAAAAATACTATAATTACTTACCCCTGGGTGGAGGGACCCAAGAGGTCAATAACCGGACAGTTGCTTTGTATCGAGTTTAAGAGATTACTTATTATTTAATGCATGGGTGGATGGATGGGGGTACACATAATATTAACACATTATTGTATTTTCACAGGAAAATCTCTACTCATTACCAACACCTTCAAGTAGTGTAACGTGCTGTAATACCAAACATTAATTAATTTTTTTCCTCACATTTAAAATAAAAAACTACTTAGTTATGTTAGTGAAAAAATATACCTAAGGATTTTTTTAAAGTGGTTTGGTCATTTAACATATTTCTCCAAATAATTTACTTCATTGACTAGTAAAAATAAGTAAAATTAAATATACTAAACTCACTTCGGTGGCCGCGTGATCTAACGCGCTACTCTCGTGTTGTATTGACTGATGAAGACGGGAAGATCGGAGTTCGATCCCGATCGGGTGCACTGAGGATGTTTTTTTCCTAAATGTTTTTCCACTTTCCCACCACACAAATGCGGGTGCATTTACTAACAGCTAAGCCTTCATAATCCTTAACCCATTGGTGTGATTAGTATATAGGCGTGTAACCCGAACGGGGAATAAGACGCGATGCAAAAAAACCATGTGAAGTAAGTTACTTAGAGTAATATTGCTTGATTGTAAATATGTTCGTAAGAGCTGTTAGTGTTCACAAACTTTACACTGGAGTATGATACTATCAAATTTCAGTTTACTTTTAAAAATTAAAAAAAAATCTATGATAGAACGTAAATTACATAAATATTTAACTGTATTGAATCTATGCTTTCCATTTAAAAATTTTTATAACACATTCGTTTAGACATAAAAATTGTAAATAGTGTTTAATAACGCTGATGTAGGCTCGGTGGAAGATATATGGGTTTGTGTTGCCAAAGGTCTAAAGTTTGATTCCTTTTCCCGAGAGGTGTTCTAAATTTGAAATCAAATCGCTCCTTCCCAAATGATTAAGAAAGATATATATTCTAGCATTTTAAGTCTTCGAATGCAAAAATACACTTTTTAGCCAGAAAAAATAAAGAGTATTAATATTTTACCAAAAATTGTTAAAATTTGCCATTATTATTGGAAAACACTAATGAAGTATTATATTAAACCAAGAGTGAAATTTATCATTCTAGAAACTTTGGTATTTAACTACCAAAATTTGATGTACATTTTTAAAATCTTCAAAATTTAAAAAAGGGAGACATAAGCAATGGGACACATAGAATATTAAAATGAAGTGTTTGTATGTTTGTGTGTTTGTTAGTTTGTGTGCGATGACAAGCCAAATTTTTAAATTTGTAATTAGCTTTTTAATTAGGCTATTTTTCGCAAATTTTTGAAGGGGTCACGGGTAACGCCATGCAGGATTGCTAGTAAATAATATTTGCAATATTTCTTAAAGACAAATTTATTGACATTTGTTTTAGAAATATTTTTTTTTATAAGCTTCAATAAATGCGGGCGGACAGATGGACAACCGACCTGTTGGCGCCAGCATGCTGCCATTGCCTTAGTACTTTTATACCACAGGGGTTGTTCGCAAAGTTTGTCCCCTTGACTTTGGCCCATCGGACAGGGGCTCACTATTTACCAGCTGCATTTTAAACTGGTTTATCAAAATTCGGGTCATAAATCTTCCCCAGTGGTTCATGCCGATACAGTTATATCAAACCGAAACTTCCATCAAACATGAACATTGAAACTTTATTTAAAACAGTTATTTTAACCAATCCCTCCCGTTTCTCCCAACCATCCCTCATGTATTGATAACCGTTTAGGTTAACCACATATTCAACTAATAAAGTACGGAGGAGTACGTTTGAATTTAAAGGAAACTTACCCATATTTACGTGGAGAGAGATTGGGAAGCTTTTTCAGTGAAATAAGCCCCTCAGTACACTCGTATGGGATTGAGATTCCGACCTACCCCTCACTGGCAAACCAGAAAATAAGATACTGGCGCGTTTGTCCACCTACACACTGATGCGAGTTTTATGTTAAATAAAGCTTAGTGGTCATAACTGTAGGGAGAAGTTATATAATTACACGATAATACATAGAAAGATAGGTCGGAGCTTGAACCCTGTCTTTGATTGGATATCATTATAATAAATATTGCATGTATAAATTTATATAAATAAATTGGTGTATCAGAATATCATCTGTAAAGACGTTCTAGTTTCTATAAGTTTTCATTTTAAAAAAAAGCGTAATCATTGAGAAAGGTAGCCCGTGTAATCTCCCTTTCGGTTGTCATGGCCACACGGAATTGATTTTCACTAACTAGGATTTAATTTTGTGTCGGTAAATATAACTTTTCGATCCAATAACGTCCTAAATTTGTACAAAATGTGAACAAATTGTCACCTTGACAAGTGGGCGAGAAGCCCTCATTTCGCCCTGTTTTGGACGTTTGACTATTAAAAATAAAAAAATATTTTAATGTCACACGAAATTAAAGTGATTAATTATTTGAAAATTTAAGATAGTTTTCTCGTGAGTCCAGTAGCATAGCTTAAATTAATAATTCCTATAAAATCAAATTTATTTGTAGACAATCTATCTACTTGTCTAAACTATTTACTAAAAGAATAGAATCTATAATCCAGAAATTAATTAGGATTTTTTAAAGGATACTCACATTTGAAGAGTTTTACTGGAAAATTATAGACAAATAAATTAATAGGCCTGAGTGCTTATATATTTTATTTATTTGAGGTATTTAACGTACACTTTCTGAACCGAATGATTACATCAGCACATGAGGATTTTTATAAGTAAGAGCGAAAGGCCTATCAATTTTTTTCAGGAACGGTATTTTCACATACATTCCCAGGTTCGATTACATGCCCCGATCAAGATGGGACCAATGGCTTTACTCCCCTTTCGACTCCGGCTGGGTTTGAGCCTAGAGGTCCAGAGGCTATCAACTTACCCTATGCCCACCGAGGTCGGCGCGCTTATATAACAATAATAGCTTGTTGTATTGCAAGTTTAGTAGGAAGATCTTTATATGACAGCTAGAAAAGATACCAGATCTACTTTCACAAAAAAAAATTTATCCCCGCGTCACTTACTACCTGTTGAGGCTATACGCACTTTCACATAGTAATATCTGAAGTTATGTTAAATGTAGCCCGTGGCGGCTCGTAACTAAGATTAGTGGGGGTGGTGATCCAGAAAATTATTAGCCTTGGTTTTAAAATTGTGTAAAAGGGGAAAAAATGTATAAAAAGAAAATTTATTAAGGAGCCTGATAAAATCTAACAAAAAAATCCTTTTTTACTTAATTTAACTTAAATTGTTACATTTCAAGCTTGATCTATTCATTTAAAAATGAAATCCATTCTTTTTATTTTAATTTGCGCAAAAAGTTCAATAATTTTCTCCTTGATCTCTGGATGACAATTGAGTAAATTTTTCTCCATTGAAAGTACTGCAAGCGCATTTAGTCTTTCTGTTAAATAAAAGAACAGAAAAAAAAAGAATCAAATAGAATCACTGGAAGCAGAATAATATTCTAATTCTACACTCTTCAACACTTTATCACACTCAAGAATATGGTACACGGTTTTTAAGCACAACACATGCTGAGTAAATAAAAACTTCCTTCCGCCATCACGCCAGAGCCGGCACAGCGAGAGCAACAGTGCTCTCGTTACCTGGCAGTCCCGCCTTCCTCCCCACCCCCTTACCATGTGCACATGCGCACAACAGTCAAACACCAAATCGCTGGCACTGTGAATCGCACAGTTCCATACAAAGATTTTTGTATCTTTTTCAAAAACTGGGGGACGGCTACTGAAGTACTGACACTATGCTTAAGGAATATATATTGTACAACAAAAGTAAAGAAAGAATTAAAGAAAAACGGACTCATTATATTAAATGTTATCGATAATATCAAGTGGATTGGGGGTGCTGCAGTTCCTCAGTGCCTATACATGAGCCGCCACAGAATATAGTTGTCATTTATTTGACATATTATCACAATATATACAACAACATACTAGAACCATAATAATAAACTATCAATGTTGACAGGAATATAAAAGGTAGTCGTATTTTCTAAAGGTTTCTTCATACCAAAATCCTACTAAGGATCGATCCGCATCAAGCAGTAATTTTTTTTAAGTTGGTAAGTTAATGAACAAATATCTTCCTGAATAATAAGTATGTTAAAAATTGTTAGAAAGCGAGGGTGTATATTTAATGAGTTAAGGTAGAATTGAAATTATATTTTATTAAAGATAATCTAATTTAACTTATATTAAATATGTATTCATTCATTATCTCATAGTTGGGGTACCTTTCTCCTTTAGGTTATCAGACAAACAATTTGAAACGAATGAATTACACCTCTAATTAATATTTAAGATGTATTAAAATTTTGTTTCAATTTGCCTTACCTAATTAAATGTACACCCTCAATTATTAATAATAATTTATAGCATACCTATTATTAAATAAGATTGTTCATATCCATTTTAACTTTCATGCAGCCAAAATTCAAAAAATTATTTCAAAAATTACATTGAAATGATTGTGAGTTTGGTTATAATACAAACGGAAGAATAATTTCAACTAGAGGTTGAGTCGGTTTCTTTGAGAACCAGCGGTTCCTCTGGGCCTTCACTTGAGACACGGAGCTGGTTTAGGTTTCTATAATAAAGTCGGTTATCTGCTCCTCTGGATCTGTATTTAAGCCGGTTTTGATTCCTAGAAAGTCAGTTCTATAGCTCTTAGTTATAAAAGTTTAGCTATATTAATAGCTATAGACATACAAGGTTAATATTGTTGAAAAATATTGCTGTGATTATGAATATAGTCTTAAAGTAAATTCTACGTAATTTTTTTAACAAATTTAAAATAATCAGTTTAAAGATGACTTTAGATGAGTAGTAAGTGATGTCACATTCATATTCACACTCACCGAGGGAAACCAAATTGTTTAAGTTTGATTCGTGTTTAAGTGAATGTTGTAACCTGGATTCAGAATCAGGAATAGAAAACCGAAATGCTATGGCCATGGAACCCATCACAAATTTCAACATAATTAAAATAAATGGCTATGAATTCAACTTTATGACATTCTATCTGTTTTTATGAATTTTATATTTCCATAACGAATAATCGTTAAATGCTCATGTTTACTACCAGTAGAATTATGTTGTCTGGTTTGAACAACACGTCAAGAGTGTGTTATTTTTTAAATTGGATATCCACAAAGGTTTAATCACAAAAATAGGCAATGATAAAACCTTAGCTGCTAATATTTATCTCTTTGATAAATGCATATGCTGTCATAGGTCTACATTAGCTAATATTTTTATTGTTATTTATAAAATAATCTATATTGATGGCTATACATATTGAACATCAATATCTTTTAGTCTTGTTTTCAAGTGACGAACAGATCGGGATTCGAATACCGACCGAGGTTAATGAGAGTGATTCTTTATTAATGGTTTTCCAATCTCCCTCTACAAATATTTGGGTTTAGACCTTCCGCATTCCTATCCTATTAGTCTTATTAAATGCGAACTGTCCAAACGCATAGTAAGCTGTGGTTCAATTTTTTCAGTATAATATTATACTTTACCATCCTATTTATTGTTTAGCACCACGTCTCAATACCTGTTCGGGCTATACGCATCTGTACTAATGATTAAAATGAGTTAGGGATGAGGATGGTTGACATAGAGGAAGTGTACCCGAATTTTCGTGGTGGCGTGGAAATCAATTTTGGAAAAACATTCCTCAGTACTCCCGATCGGTATTCGAATCCCGATCTCGTTGTAATCAGCAGTCTAGTCTAGTACGAGAGAGTCGCCATTGACCATGTGTCCAATGAAGAAGGTTTTGCCATACTATTATATATATATATATATATATATATATATAAGCTAATAACAGACACACAAATTAATATATATATATATAGGGTCTATATATATATATAGGATCTATATATATATAAAAGTATTATCATAGTAAATCCACCTCGAATACATCCGGCCAGACTTAAAACACCAACATCAGTAAAAAACCGATTAATTTTGTATGCAAAAAAGTATGCAAACAAATATGCTAATAACAGACACACACACAAAATAATATATATGATGCTGGTGTTTTTCTGGCCGGATGTACTGGAGGTGGATTTAGTATGATAATCACTTTGTTTTTTCTAATGAAAGTGCATTTATTTAAATCTATACACACCATTTATACTCCTAAAATAAGTCATTAATAAAATTTATTCTGAGTGTTGGCCTATTAATCAGGATCATAACAAAGTATATTGAAATAAATTATGTGTAGTGAAACACTTATTTTACGTAGTATCAATAGCTATGTATGTATGAAATATTATATATTATACACTTTTCTACATATAAACAGCTTATTAACAACAACAAATGTAAAATCCTATTTTTTCACAAAAAGCATTTAAAAATTATCTTTCACGAAAGTTTGCTTCTCCTAGACAAATGTTCGGTAATGTGGGAGTCTATTATTGATCCCCGAAATATTTGAAGTATCTAATAACTAAGCAGGCATTTTATTAATAAATCAAATTTTAATAATTTGACTTCAAACGTGTCTGACAGCACATCGTTAGCTAATACCATGTGTTGGTGAGTCGAGGACCAAACCTTCACTGGATGTACTTGGAGGGGTTACCCTTTTCATAATAATATGGGTGCACTTGATCTAAAAACAAACTCATCCCCACACCTTAGATTAAGCTGTTAATAAACCATGTTTAAACGCAATAATAATTACAAAAATCAACACAGCTGCTATTCCAACTAGCGTCTTTTGTTTGCAAATCTCAACGATATTGACCATGGGTAACGCCTTTAACTGAAATTAAAGTACGTTAAGATTTAAAAAAATCTAATTCAAGCGTTTAAGAATTAGCTTGAGATATATTTTGGGTGTATGTCGCAACGAATTTTCTTGTAACCGCCAGATCAAGTCGCCCTTATAATCTACCTCCATCCATACATTAATAAAATGCATACTAAAGGAAAACGACTACGTCAGTTGAGAACCCCAAACAAAATTTCTCACGAATATAACGTCAAGACACTCATATCTTCCCAAAAAAGAAAGAACGCCAAATGGTCACTTCGAGAATTCAACATCCCCCCGACCCCATATTTTTTTTCTATCTCACAACAACCCTTTTCTTCTTTAAACGTTTGTATCGAGACCGGACTGTCCAGTACAAGTTATAGAAACCACGAAGAAAATCCTTTTGGTGTCTTCCTGGGAACGAACGACTTCTATCGGCCAACCAATCCTTCCATACATCACACACATGCGTCCTTTAGCAAGGATCTTTATCAGTGGCAACAACAACACAACATTGGTATCTTCTCACACTTACCGAAAACCGGACAGTCAAGTCCACTTTAAAAAAGAGAGAGAGGGGAACAATATTCCATCACCGCGAAAAGGAAATAATAGAATAAGAGCCACCCCAATTTTTACTTCTACAGACAGGTCACTCGGTGTAACAAACCTCCCCTATTTCCTCCCATTCAATGTTCTTTCTTCTAAAGACTGGACAGTCCACTTTCCGAAGAGAATCTTCCCGCACCTCCTACCTTCCTCTATAACAACACCACCTTCCAAGAGGCCAACGTGTTGAGCCGACACGAGGAGAGGGTTGGAAACAAGTTTATCATGTGTCATGGATATGAACATTATGACTGACCCCTTCCTCCAGTTGACCCAGCTACCCTGCCCCCTAACATTTTCAAAAGACTGGTCAGTGCGAAAACTGGACACGAGAGCAGGTTTCCTATTGCTGAAGGAGAACCCCTTTTGTTGCTCTTGTCATTGACGTGTTGCTTGGTAATACATGGGAACGAAAAGGTGCACAAGTTCTTTTTTTTAACCCTCAAAATCTAGAAAACCCTGTAATAAATGTTACGATTAAATACGCAGACAACGTGAATGGTGGGAAAATCCACGGACGCGTTCGGATCGAATAGAATTCGAAAGAGTAGAAAAAAGGGGTTGGTCACTTATCATAAAACATGCGGGGAGATATATTTTTTGGATGTGTGAGGTTTAGTGATAGGGCTTACACCTCTTTAAATACGGGAAGTGACCCTAAGAGGTTACCAAGGGGTGTAGGACGTTAGACCCTCAACGCACTAGGTTACTGTTGACGAGGAGGAATCAAATCCTGGCTGGAGGGATTTTCCAGATGTGGTTTTCCCGTTAGATTCTCTATTTTCTCTCCTAATTAACTTGGATACATTTCCTCCTAGCTACCCACTCCCTAAGATTGAGACTTTAATAAGTAATAAGCAATTTTAAAGTTGTCTGAAGCAGAGTTTATTTATTTGGATTAACAAGAACTTTTTTTTAAACACGATTTTTACGCACACTTCTTAAAACAAACGTAAACTAGAACAACGCCAAAAGCAAATAATGGTAATATCTGAGTAGCCGTTTGAGCCCACACACAAATATTAATCGTAGGCCTATATGAACCACACACGATCAAACCAAGGTCCCTAAAAACTGTAGTTGACCTCCCTTGTCACTGTTCCACAGAGACGATTATTAGGTCACCTTGAATTTCACGAGCTATGATTTTCATTTTAACATTTTTTTCAAATACAATAACACTACAAATAACGTGGTATAAAATTGCGTCCAACATAATTTTAATAAGATTGACGCCATATGCAGAGAATTCAGTAACAAACTGTGTGGATTTCGAAGAAATAAACCAACAACCGTTAAGATTTTTACTATTCAGCAATTTTTTTTACATCCATTACCATTTCCAGCCTGTGGCCCAGGTCAGTTTTTTATTCGTCATATCATTTTCTATTACAGTTTGCTAGGCCTGTCATAGTATTCATCAAATAAGTTATTAGAGATAAAGTGGGAGTACAACATGATAGTTCATCAATTACATATAGATTTTTAAAAAGATATGTTATTGAAATACATTTTACAAAATTTTAGTTAGGTTTGGGATACCCAAAACAAAAAGGTCAAGCTAATTGAGGTGTGATTGACTGATACAAAAGGTAGGGTAAGGGTTGGATTTCACTTATAAGATACTTTCGAAATATATAATGGGTTGAAACAATGAGATAAACTTTCCCCATTACTTTTTAAGTCTAGTCTTAGGGTCAGTTTCATAGTCAAATTTAGTACGCCTCAAGTGCGGCACTACACTAAGTACAAGACGACACCTACCTAAACCGGAGTGGAATGGGCCAGTTTCCTATGCGAGAACGGCCCATTCCATTCGAGTTTAGGTAGGTGTCGTCTTGTATTTAGTGTAGCGCCTCACTTGAGGTGTACTAAGTCTGACAATGAAACTGGCCCTTAAAGTAAAGTTTCAGGGTAATGAAAGGGCGTAAGGGAGGTTTGACATTAAACGCTACAGTACAGCTATTAGAGTACGAAGATGATTTAGCTTTTTTTTGTATAAAAGTAAAGAAGCTGTTTCAAGAAATAAAGAAATCCTATTAAAATATAGGTTACCTGGCGGTCTAGGGGTAAGGTGTCAGACTTCTGTGCTGGCGGCCGGGGTTCAATCTTCGGTACCGGCACAGATTTATCTGATTACCAAACCCTTCCTTCACCTCTGACAAGACATCTTGTGAATGTGGGGAATGCCAGGCCTCCACCGTGGTTCGGATTCCACGTTAAACTCTAGGTCCTCTATTTCATCTCACAATCACCCTACCATTACACATTAGCGTAAGTGCGTATAACCCGAACGGGTAGTAAGACGCGGTGCTAATAATAATAATAATATTAAAATATAGTAAGGAAATAGCTTTAGAAGTGAACGTTGGAAAGACTAAATATATGCTCATACAGAGAACGCAGATTGGGGACGATAATTTAAAGATTACAAGGCTGTAGCCAGCCAATAATTTCAGGGGGAAGGGAGGAGGGGTACATCCTCCAACTACCTGAGGCTATAACAAATTCAAAATTATAAACAATTCTAGAAGCTTTCCGAAAGTTTTCTTAAGTCAACATAACACCATAACTGCCAAAGGCAGGAACAATTCTAGATACTAAACACCTCTAAAAGCTTTCTGAAGTGCTTTTTATGGTATCACAACCCACTAATTTGTACTTGTACCTTAATTTAATATTGTTTGAACCATGAATAAAGCCATATATATATATATATATATATATTGTTCATAAAATTTCGGGAGGAGGGGGTATGAACTCCCCCCCCCCTATCCCCACGAATAAGGCCTTGAGAGATTACTTTGAGCAACATATCATTTGACAAGAGTCAATGAGTATAAATATTTAGGAATAATTTTAACTACAGTAGCCCCATTGCTTCTTTGGTGCTGACTGACAGCTCACAGCTAACTTCTGACAGTTAAAGTTTAGGTATATAACTAAATTTTGACCGTCAGAAGTGACAGCTGCTAAACACATGTTTTTGCAGATCATATGGTTCGGCGTAGGGAGAAATAATTTGGTCTGGTAACTTTTCAAAGCCGTCAGCTGTCAGCTGTGAGCTGTCAGTCAGCACCAAAGAAGCCATGGGCCTAGTGTAGCAATAACGATGTTAGATTGGAAACTAGGAAAATAATATAGTCGGTAAATGCATGATATTACTCTGTCAGTAAGTTGTTGACATCTCGCCTATTGTTCAGGAACGTAAAACTCAGAATATACATCACAATCATTTTACCGGTTGTTCTCTATTGGTGTGAAACGTGACATTAATTAACGAAAATAATTTAGGCTGTTTGAAAACAAGGTGCTTGTGAATATATCTGGTCCAAAAGAGGATGAAGCTATTGAGGAGTGGAGGAGGTTAAATTATGATGAGTTACATACCCTTTATTCATCACACGACATTGTTGGGATAATGAAGTCTTGTTAGCTACGGTGGGCAGGAAATACAGCGCGAATGGGAGAATCTATAACTGTGTTCAGAGTACTGATTGGCAAACCCAATGATAAGAAACTTTTGGGAAGACATAGACTCATATGGGGGGATAGCATTATAATTAACCTTAAAGAGATAGAGTGGATGTATTTAGTTCACGATAGGGATAGGTGGCCTATTTTTGGAGGTGCTGCAATGTACTTTCGAGTTCCTAATACCATGTTCAAATTCAAACTTGCGATTGAGAGTTGGAGCAGAGATAAAATGTTATATATATGAAGAAAATAGTTTTATTTTAACATAATATTTTCTAACCATAGTATGTATTACTATTAGAACCACCCATGTCAAGTGATTAGAAATAACTTATTAATAATATAGATTGTTCAACGTTGCTTTACACCAAGAGACCAGCGAGTTTCAAACATAATTAATCATACCTAAAAATGTTAATGTATATTTATACTGTATTACCTTTTCATCCACTAATATTGTACATACGTATATAAAAACATAGCATAAACTGAAATCTTAAACGCTGTTAGCTCATGATAATTTGCTAAGTGAAAGTAATACTGAACAACTGTCAATAATCTTTTCTTTCAGTTATCCAAAATAGCAATGGCAAACTAATTTAATCGAAAGATTGAGAATATTAAGTTATAATGAGATTATCTTAACATTATGCTACTTCATAGGCTACTTTATAAAAATAATAATAATATTTAGCACCGCGTCTTACTACCCGTTCGGGTTATACGCTTTAAGTACTAATTACTCTATTGGATTAGGAATTGGGAAGGTTTAATTAGAGGAAGTGAACCCGCATTTGCGTGGAAGGAGAGTGGAAAACCATTTAGGAAAAACCGCCCCCAGTTCACACGACCGAGATTCTAACCTCGATCTCCCCGTCCCCAGCAGTCGAGCTCAACACGACAAGCGCGTTAGCCAACTACGCCACTGAGGCGGGTTTTATAAAAATAAATCCATTCAAATCTATCATTATGACGGAATTAATTTTTATTTGATGAAACTTAACTTATATCTTTAATTTTTTGGCTAATTACGAGAGAATTTTATTACTAAAAACAAAATTTTAAAACACATTGAAATAATTATATTTTTATTCATACGTTATTAGCTACTAAACAAGAGCTACCCCCTTTGGTCTAAGGTATCAATCTTACAAGAGGGTGGATTTCCGATGACGGGAAGATCGGGAATTGAGTTCCATTCGGGTGTTTTTTTCAAACTAATTTCCCACTCTCATTCGACGCAAATGTTGGTATATTTCTTCTAGATTTAACCTTCCTCATCTTTAATCCATGTGAATATGTGAATAACATGGTTAGTAAAACGTGGTGGCCAAACAAAAAATTAAAATAGATATTTAAAAGTACGTCTTACCCCATGGGCATGTAATACAGCTCAAACCAGACGTCGCATTGTAATAAGGTAATCTGAAATTTTCTTTACGAAAAAATCGAATAGAAGTAATTTCACCGTATCCAAGATAATACAACAAAACTGAAAAATGGTAATTTAAAAATCTATTTCACAATGTAGTTGTTGTCAAGAGAAGAGAAAAAAAACTCCTTTCGGTGATATATCTGGTTTGAGCATGATCGCTTGGAGGAAATGCACCATAATTGAGTTAAAAAGGAGATGGAAGCACACATGGGGGATCTAACCTCCATTTCGCTAAGTGCACCCTGCGGGAATCCGTACTTTGACCTTTCCCACCACCCCAATCCAGAATATGTCACGCCTCGCCTCAGATTGTGTCCACAGGCGCAAGTGTTGAAATATTAAAACCATCAATTTTATAATAAACAAAAACCATTATAATTGAATTTGATATGTGTAAAAAGAGGTACTAGGCTTACACAATTCAGATATTTAAATAAATCAAAACCTCTTCAGTGGCCGCATGGTCTAAGGCATCACTCTCACAATAGACTAGACGGCCGACGACGGAGGATGTCGTGGTTTGAATCCCGGTCTGAAGTAGTGAGGGTGGTTGTTCCAAAATGGTTCTCTATTCTTACTCCTAGAAAGTGAGGGTAAACTCCCTCTAAATTCAATCTTCCTCATACCTTATACATAAGCGTAATTGTGATATATATGTGTGTGTGTGTGTGGCTCGAAAGGGTAGTAAGACGCGATGTTAAAAAAATCAAACAATGTTTTGTGTGTGTGTGTGTGTGTGTGTGTGTATATATATATTTTTAAATATAATATATTTGTTTGAATTATCCTTGGGAACCTAGCAGCGGGCCTGTATACCCTAAAAATTAACTCTGCGGGCTTTTTCTAATTTTTAATTTTATTCACTTAAGTTTTAATCCTTAGGATTAAGGTGGAGATGTGGGGAAAGCGATAAAAGGGCAGTAATTTATATTTGTGTATCAAAACATTATTTATTCAAATAAATCAAATATTTCTCCAGTAGAAAAATAGAGTTAAATTTCTTCACATAGTGTTATCAGCTGTTGTTAACTATCTGACAAGGATGTCCTGGAATTTAATTACAACATTTTCTCTTCATTTAAAAAGTTTCTTATATAATTCCGCTATGCTCATGATTAAAAATTGTTTGTTGTTTGTAAGTAATTATTTTATTTCAAAACATCTAACAATAATAAATATTAATAACAGCACGAGAAACATAAATGAACAAAAAAAGTTAACACCAGCCCCGAGGGGCTCTCGAAAACATACACTACATTGAAACATATAACATAACACAAGTAGACAAAATATGGCGCCCTGATTCAAAATTGATGAGGCTACCTACCATGTGTAGAAAATATAAGACTTTTTTTTCTTCCACAGGGATATTTATTTAATTTGGTTGTTTTTTTTAATGTTGCTATAAAAACTGCAAAAATACTGTCCATTTTACGCATTTCCCACACTGCCATCTTGAAAGCAAGTTGTATTTACGTTCTTTTCTCGTGTGATGTGTTCGATCAAATTATTTAACTTAAACTTAAAAATATAAATTCACGCCGAACGAAAGCTTCAGTAATCTTGCCCAACTATTAGGAGATATTGCCACCTGTACAGTGGCGCTCAACAGTGTTCGTTGACAGAAACACTCACGACTGCTCAGTAGCTAACACTTCAAATCAACGTGTTTCTTATTTCCTTCTGTCTTTATTTTTTTGCGAAACCTATTAGACAAATAAATATTTGAAAAAATCAATCAGATATTCTTTAAAAAACTTGGCAGAGCAAAGATAACATTTTTTTAGCATTTTTTAAGTTTTTTTAGCACCGCGTTCTGGTTGTACGCCTCTGGAAAATAATTTTGGAAAAAACACCTTAAGTACACCCGACAGAAATAGGAATTTGATCTATCCGTTTTCAGCAGAATTCTTTTAGTTGGAGGCTGTTATTAAAAGTTTTTATGGAATAAGCCAACAAGCTGGTTCTGAAAAGTAAATGTTTTAAGATTTGGAGCATGATAGGATGTATAAATAGTATAATTTTTATGAGTTATTAATTAGCTATTATATTATTATGTTCTGTGTTAGGGTGACAAAATAAACAGGAACAAAATTCTGAGCAGCTAATATTGTTGGGGACGCAGACTAAATGACCGAGTCGAATCTGTTTACCTTGAAACGGAGAGTTCAGGGCTAGAATCCCATTAGGGTGTAATACCGAGATTATTTTTTTACTCAATATTTTCCCTCAATCCTCCCATACAGCCTCGGGTAAATTTCCCCCTAATTCTAAATTTTTCATTCATACTCAATTAGCTTAGTTAAAATTGGGAAATCCCGTCCGTAGTGGTTGAATGGCCTAAGGCAGGGTTCATAAACTCATTATTATAATTGTATCTAATCATACAAGTATTTATATCAATATAAATGATGTATATATATATATATTATATAACATAAGCTTAATATAGTTAAAATTAAATCTTTATATTGATTATAATAGTTATATTAAATTTTACTTAAATTATATTATTTATATTAAAAATTAAGTTATAATATAGTTATTAATTATATTAACATTGTATAATCCAATGCAACCAGCAGACATATCTGAGCAGCCCATTCTTTTTCACGACTATCCGGCTTGCAGTCATATACAGTATATACACACATACACAAAGTTTAATTTTCGTGTGTACTTAATTTTGAATAACCTTAAACAAATTGAACCATTTCCAATCAAGCTGGGCTTTTACCACATTAAATACTCTACTGCGGGGATTTGTATTTACATAAACTAATAAATACTGATCCGCTTCTGTGGCCACGTGATCTAACGCGCTACTCTCGCAATACGGGGAGATAAAGGTTCGAATCTTGGTCAAGTGTACTGATGGTACTTTTTCCAAAATGGTTTTTCACTCTCTCTCTCTCTATAAATTGCATCCATCATCATTCATAAAGCCATTAAATAAATAGTACATAAGCGTATAATACGAACGGGTAATAAGACGTGGTGCTTTAAAAAAGCATAAAATATATTTAAGCAAACAATTAGTAATTGGCTGTGCCCCGCCTAACGCCCCAAATTTGTAATTATGGCCCTTCGGCTTGTTTGAGTTTAAGACCCCTGGTCTAAAGCGTCACTCTCACGATAGATTGTTCTGTACATAACGGGGAGATCGGGGTTTGAATCCCGGTCGAGTGTACTGAGAGCGATTTTCTTAAATTGTTTCCCCTTCTCCTTCCATGCAAATGCGAATACATTTCTTATAAATTCAGCCTTCCTCATCTATAACTCGCTAGTGTAATTAGTACATAGGCGTGTAACCAGAACGGGTAGTAAAACACGATGCTAAAAGAATTAATCATGTACGAATATATTTTAAATGCAAACAAATTACTATAATAACTCGAATGTCTCGACAGTTCCCACGCCTTAAATTAATTAATTACAATTGTCGTTGTTGAAAAGTGCGCACATATTTTATTCTAGATTAATACGTATTTAAAAGTGCAGCCTTTCCACGTTTTATTTTACAAGGTCACATCATTAATACCAGCTTTGAGGAAGGAATTAAATGTAAACCTGTTACCTAGTAAGATTAATCTTTTATCAAACCGACGCAAAAGACCTATAATGATTGAATAAATGTAGATGTATTGTGTTTAGTATACTGTAGATCTGGCTATTCAATTAATTACTGCCCAGATAAAACACAAAATATTTACATTTGATTGATAGTTATCTTATTTGTACGTGTTTCCACCCACCCTTCATCTCCCTCCCCACGTCTTAGTAACTGTTCGGGTTATAAACATGCATTATTTACACTACTTGAATGAGGACGAGAGAGAGAGAATTTCGAAGAAAGTGTTCTCAAATTTGCATAGAGGGCGATTGGGAATCAGTTTATGGAAAACCACCCTTAGTACATCCGACCGAGATTCGAACCTCAATCTACAACTCACGGACCATCCATTTTAATACGACAGTAAAGCGTTGGACCATGTGACTACCTATACGGTTTGGACGTGCCGTTGTCAAATTATTTGAATTTAAAGGTGTTTTTTTTACAGTAAACACTTTAATGGGAAAGGAAGCACTGTTCAGAAAGTCATACAAAATATTTCTTTGCTAGTGACATTGACTAACATATTACTATATTATTTGGGTTGTTGTGTGGATATTGATAATATCCATCAAAATTACATGACTTGATTTATGAATATATTAGCAATTTTAGTATCATTAGTATCCACCAGATACTGTTATTCCTGCCCAGTTCAGGATATAGATATTAAGAATGTAATTCAGAACCAATATACTCAAATTAGTGTGTAGAAGAATTCTGGAAACATTTTCTGACATAGCCGACCAGGTTCCGAAGACCTTCCATTTCGATGGCGATCAAATGCAATGCGAGTGGGCCTTTTAAGCCGCTCGGCCACCATTGTACGGTTACTATATACTGCTTTTGTAAGGCCCTTAGTTAAAGTATATACCAGAAAAAACAAACTTTTAAAGTTTAATAATTTGATAATAACCCGTCCAAACCCTATCAGTATTCGCAGGGTCTAACACTTCTATGTATTACTATAGCAGATTTCCAAGAATTGATTTCCCCTACCAGTGGTCCACCCAGAGAAGGGACCAGATAAGGCAGTTGTCCTCCACCCTCCTCAAGACCTCAAATTAATTTTCAAAAAATTTTACAACTAAGGACCACTCCGATTTTCAAAAATTTGTTGGGAGTGTAATATTTCAATTATCTGGTAGATGCATCCAATTTTCAAAAACAATCAAATTATCTTGTAGATTTATCTGGTTTTCAAAAAATTGTCGTATTATGATCCTACCAAATAACTTCTAGAGCAACCATTTAAAAAAATCTAGGGGATGACTACTTTAAATAGCTTCTAGTAGAAACTAATTTTTTTTAAATCGGACAAGGACTAATTCGAAAGGCTTTCAAGGTGGATACATTTTCTTGATAATTTTTCCTACAGAGGATCCTTGGACTCCTCTTTGTGTTGGAGGGCAAAACTTTTTATTTTTATAACTGCCCCCTCTCTCATACACAAATAGGTTTCTGCCACCACTGCTTCATCTCTTCGAGTAAAATACAAAAGGTGTCTCAGTTTGTGGGGAGATATTATGTTAAGACTTCCAATACACACATTAAAAGTGCTCAATAAGTTACAAATTGGAAAAAGTACTCGGTAAATAGTTTTGATACCTTGTATCTAAACTAAGGTCACATATATTATTTAAATCTCTGCCCCTTGTTAGACTAAAAATAATAGAAATAGCATATGTAGGCATTTATAAGTCATAAATAATTGTTTTCGCCTCCAGTGATTATGGAACTTCATCCCCTAAACCACCTCCCACTCTCCTAAATTTAATTCTAAACACAACCCCCCATAAACAAAATATTTGGGTGCACCATTGCCTTCTACCACCCATTTTAGCGTCTAAAATTAGAACAGTAAATTTCGACTTCAGTAAAGTTAACGCACGTGTGATTGTGTTTTCTTCATTTACAGAGTCTGTTCCTATTGTGCGGTCATCGTATCTTGTAAAATCGCCAGTTTCTCGTAAACTCAATTTATGTTTTGTTCATTGTGTAGTGATTCTTTCTAAACGTTTTTCAACTCATAGCTACCCTTCTCTGATAACTTTTATCATGTAATTCCAAAAAAAATCTGAGATTCTGGTGATTTGAGTTAGTCTCGGTCAGAATTACTGTACGTCCTCTTATTCCCAAACATGTCCATTGTTTTTGATTTAAAATATATGTCCGGGCGAATCTTGTAATAATGCTAAATCTTTCGGGTTTTTGACCAAAAATGTTTCCAAGACAAAAAATCAGATCAGCGAATCATTAACATCATATATTAAATTGATTATTATTTGTTTAATTTAACAGCTAAGTCGTTAGTAGGTGAACCTTTTTTCTAAAAATTCCAAAATATAAATTCAAATTTAGAACAAACTGCAAGAACACTGGCCTTTCTTCGCCTCCCCAACACTCCCACCTTAAGTGATATTTATACGTTTTCTATGCTCATTTAGCTCATTTTTCTCATGGTTACCTAATTTTATAAACTCATAATATTTCTCTAAAAATTTCAATATTCTTCTTCTTTTTTGCTTTCCAAGAATATGATAGCTTAAAATTAGTTTTATTTTCTTCAATTACGAGAAATGCCGATCAAACCTTTCATGCAATAGATGGAAAGAATACATTTTTCAGAACATATTTATTTTTATTTAAATGTATTCTTGTGTTGATTATATTATTTACTCTCTATAAATAGTTAAAATATAAGATAAATGATTGTTAAAACAGTTGACAAGCAAATAAAGGTCTAGTAACAGTTTTTTGGGAATACTCAATTGATTTATGTTTATATATTCATATTCTTAGGCTAAGATGCAACAGAAACGGTTTAAATACCAAAGATGAAGGATCGGGTGCAAATATCACGAACGTGGTATAGAGAGCGTATAAAAGGTGAGAATGTGAGGGACGCGAGAAGAGGCTGGTGTTTTTCAGTTTCTTAGCAGTATATTTTTGGCCAAAATAAATAAAATATTGCTCCAGTAGAAACCTAGTTTAGTTTTATTCACATGGTGATATCAACAGTTGTTGAATATATATATATATTTAAATATATATATATCATGAGCATGATATTAGAGGAGAAACTTTTTAAATGAAGAGAAAAAGTTGTCAATAAATTTAAGGACACCCTTGGCAGATATTTAACAACTGTTGATATCACCATGTGACGAAAATTAAACTCGATGTTTTTACTGGATACATATTTTATTTATTTTGGGAAAAAAATTTTTTTTGCTATAACAACTGTGAAAACACTCACTTTTTCTAGCGTGCCTTACATCCCTCTCTTAAAAAAACTAATAAAATTAAAACATATTTTTTGTATCTAATAGTTAAAAAAACTTAGATATACCCTTAAATGATCTAGAAACAAGAATAAGGACAAGAGTTGTCTCACCCCACACTAATCTGTTACTTCACTTTTTCTGACCCACGAGACATTTCAACACTAATCATTACTAAACAAAACAAGCCTACTCTTGTATGAATCAGACTTGGAAAAACCTAGCTTGGATCCGGACTGGCTGCACTGATGGTTTTCCATTCTCTTTCTAGGTGGATGATTTAAAATTCACTATTACTATCTTGAGTCTTGGATTAGTTTATGTTGTTTAGCAGAGAGTCCAAATGGGCAGCAAGATGCGATGAATTTACATACATACATACATACATACATACATACATACATACATACATACATACATATATATATATACACCCCCACCTTACTATCCCAACGGGATATTCACATATTTGCATGGAGTGTACAAACATTTTCTATTATGGATAGCGGGAAAACATTGAAGGAAAAACTATTCTTAGTACGCCCGACCGGGATTTGTATCTCAATTTCCCCATTATTAACAATTAAATCCATTGTGAGAATGACACCCTAGACCATCCAACCACGGATGCAAGTATCACTAAATAAATATATTAAAATAACAACAAAGCACCTATGCCCAAATTTTCTTACGAATGGACATAAATCTGAGTGTATATCGTAAAATCATTTGATCTTCATCTGTCACTTTTGATGGCTATCATGAATTAACGCTAAATATAGTAACATGTTATCAATGTTGACCACAAACAGTATGCTTGTGTTTTCTAAAAAAAAGTGTTCAAATGCCCATTCATAAGAAAATCTAGGTATAGCTAACTACCCTCTACTTTTAATTTTTTTTTCTTTTTTATTTAGCACCACGTCTTACTACCCGTTCGGTTTATACGCTTTAAGAACTAATTACTCTAATGGATTAGGAATTGGGAAGGTTGAATTAGAGGAAGTGAGCCCACATTTGCGTGGAGGGAGAGTGGAAATCCATTTAGGAAAAACCACCCCTAGTTCACCCGACCGAGATCCGAACCTTGATCTCCCCGTCCTCAGCAGACGAGCTCAACACGACAAGCGCGTTAGCCAACTACGCCACCGAGGCGGGTTCTACTTTTAATTGCATAGCTTCAATTTTGTTAAAAATTTGAGGCATCGGAAACTACGATTAGACGTTGCAGTTTTTTTGCTCTCCACTGTTTCAGTTTACGATACCCCCTACCATGATACCTAGATTGTGATGCCCCATTTGTGCCCCTTGAACTCGTAAATCAGTGCACTTGTCACAAAACAATCTGCCACAGTTTCCCTTTCCCTCCATAATTGTCCCTCTAGTCCTCCAGATGGCTCAGGTATTTCAGGCTAGACACAGGTAGGGATGCTGAGACGAGTTCTGCCACAGCGGGAGGGTTAACGCAACAGCGACACATCTAAAGTTAGCACACTTGTCATAAATTGAAAATTACAATCCGACTTTTATAAAATGGGCCTTCTAGAAAACTCTTTTTTTGTGGCCATAATTGATAGAATGTTACTATTTTACTATTATTATTTTATAAGTACAACAAATATCAAGAAACCGATTCATTTAACATGACTTTCTTATGAATAAGTGAAAGTAGATATAGTCATTTCTCTGTCAAGTTAGGCCATTTCTACGAAAACTGGACAATACCTATCTACATTGGTGAGCACGTGGGCTAAAAATCAGGGTGGTATAGCCTGGTTTTTCCACGACAGGGGGTCTGGGTTCTTGTCCCAGCTTATTTTACAAAGAGTGTTTTTTACTGAAGGCTTACCATCATCCCTCCACGTGAATACGATTACATTTCTTCAAAATTCTACCTTCCTCCTCTCTACCCCAATACTTATTTATTTAGCACCACGTCTTAAAACCCATTCGGGTTATACGCCTAATTACTAGTTACAATAATGGGTTAGGAATTGGGAACGTTGAATTTAGAGGCAAGGAACACGCATTTGCGTGGAGGGAGAGTGGAAAACCATTTATGAAAACCCAACCGAGATTAAAACCTTAATCTCTCCATCCTCGGCAGTCAAGCTCAACACGAAACTAGCATTTTAGCTAACTATGCCACCGAGGTGGGTACCCCATTACTGAGCCCATAATGCGTAAAGCCCGAACAGTTATTTTTTTTTAAACACTACTATTGGATAGCAGGGTAAACCTGTAAACAAATAGTGAATGGTTTCATCAGAACACCTCAGAATCAAACTAAGTTCCTCTAGTAATGGTAAATGGGTTCATCAGAATTCCTCACAATCGAACTAGGGTCCTCTATACTTGTCATCAGCCACTTTAATCACTCGGAAAGAGGGTAAAGGCTACTTATGGTGTACCCTGTACTGTCCTAATAAACATTAGTTGAATGTTACTAATGTTAGCCTGTGTGTAAATAATTATTATTTTCTATATTATTAATGAGAAGTGTTAATAAACGATTCTAATAAAACTAGGATTACTATATAATTGGCTTTTTAGTAACTTATTGAAAGAACTAAACTTAAAAAAAATATTCGTGGTTGTGGCAAGATGTAATATTATAGTGCATAAAATAATAAATTAAAAAACTGTTATATTCGTACTTGTAACTTCTTATAACAGGCCACCAAAATAAATATAAACATTTTTATAGCTTAGATAAGGAGCCATACCAAATATTAATTTCAAAATAAAACGTTTTCATTTTGTAAACAGATAAACTTAAGCACAACCGAACACAGTTTGTATGACGTCATCAACGGATTTTGTTTTGTCTGGTTCACCATCGTAATTTGTGAAGAGAATGCAGCCTTTTAAAAGCTCTCGTTTGTTAAGCAGTTTTTAAATGAACCACAGACTATGTTTAAAAAAAAATTACAAACCATTATTTTCATAAGTTGATGTTTCACTAATGTAAAGACGGTTAAAGAAAAACATTATTAAAAAAATATTTTTGGTTTGTTAAAGTTTTAATTGTCAAAAGTGACAGTTCAACATAAAATGGTTTTGCAGATAATATGGTTTGGCTAATGGATACACGAGACTAGGTCTCGTATCTTTTGATGACATTCATCACCACTCCAGTGGCGAATCGACTTTACCTGTCCTCTCATTTTTTATTTGGAGTAAATGTTTCTTTAAGTGGACGTACTTTTTGGATTTCCTATAGTAAAACATTCGAACATAAACCCTTTTTACTCTCAGAATATATCGTTCTTTTTTTTTTACCCCCAAGATGATGCACTGTGCTTACCTTCTAGTTTTTCCATTCAATTGATTTACAATGGCCGCTACCACACTGTGGAGGTGCGAACTTCAACAAACGACCATCCTCAATTCTCTTTACCATACCATCTCAGCCTCTGTTTTTTTTACTACACGTCAAATATGTAAACGAGCCGGGTAGTCTATTTTTCTTTCCCCAGAATTATTATTTCATGGTATTGGTGGATTAACTTGAAATTTTATAACACAAGGTTACTTTCGCTCGGTTGTAGATTCTAAACTGTCCTTACTTAGGCCAGCACATTTAATACAAATATATCCTTGACATACAAAGATGGTTATCTAACTATGACACCATATCCATTTTTAAATGTGGTTTTTTTTATAATTTTTACACGCGTCCGTGATAGCCTTAAAAATGTCTATAGAATAAGGATGAATGAATAAGATAGGAATTAGAGGGGGTGTATCCTAACTTACGCGAGGGAATACTGCAAGACTATTTTGGGAAAAATTATCTCTGTACATTGGACCAGGATTAAATCCCTGATTCGGATTTTTTCATATTATTAGTCCAACCTTCCTCACCTTTAATATTTTTCATACAATAGTATTACAAAATCCTCTTTTCAACCCCTATACACATACATATAATTAATATTTTACTCTTTCATTTTTCGGAAGACACGCTATTATAGTTAAATATAATATTACGATCTCAATTTCATACGCAATTACAAATTAATATGAGCTTACATAGTATATCCATATACACCCTGTTTTAATATTATTACTTTTAAACACTTTGTCAAAGTCATAACACTTAAGGTGTAAAAGCTACCAAAAGATGGAATAATTTCAATGACAGTAGACCCTACCAATGATAACAGTTTGATAGTCAGCAGGTTTAGGTGTGTACTCTTTTTATTTACTTTGAGGGGAGAAGAAAATGGAATTTGATCCCAAATATGTTTACTTGGACGACTTTTTTTCTAATTGCTGTGTTCCAACCCTTTTTAAAGCGATGCTGGTACAGTTTTTAAAAACCACATTTCTCATTCTGTCCCTATTTCCTTTTTCCTATCCTGGGAATTTTTTTCCCCTGTCTTTCTACCTTCGTCTCCCAACATTGTCCGCTATCTAATTCATGTACTTCACCATTGGTCTCCTTCTTAAATTTCTTCTTTCCATATCTCATTTTACAGTTATCTTCGTCAGACTATCATGTCTAACTATATGGCCTACCATGTTAATTTTTCTTTGCTGTACACCTATCCAAAGTCTTTTCTTCATTTGATTTTCTTAGCACTTCTGTAATTGACACCATCTCCATCCATGATATTTTCAATATTCTTCTGTTACATAATATTTTAAATGCTTCTAATCGTTTATTTCAGTTGCACCAATGTTCCATGTTTCTGACCCATAAAACGCAACGCTTTAAACATATGTCTATAGAAACATTTTCCTGATTTCCAAATTTATGCTAGTCGAGATTAGTAATGTCTTCTTGTTATGAAACGCTTTCTTCGCCTGCGCTATTCTATATAAGTGCACAATAACAATTTATTTGTTTTTAATCATGTAACAAGCTTATTTAGGCAAGACCCGGGATCAAACCAAGGCCCTTTCTCTAAGAAAATTACTTCCCTGGCACACAGCTGAGTTAAAATTCACCCGCATCGGTGAGCCTAGCTGTAAGGTGTCGTATAATGCTCACCTTAAGGTGTACTAAGTACAATCTACCAGGTAATTGATATTAATTAATATAATTATCAAGGTGTATTTAATAATATGTAAACGTAATATAAGGTGTGACTAAGGTATCAATGGGTATAGGCAGTAACAAAGTTAAGTTATTATAGACTGTATAAAGTTTTGAGTCTACGTGACTTAAAAACAGCCCCTATTTGAAGTGCGCGGATAGGTCCATGAGTTTATCTTCCAACTCTAAGCTTCGAGGTTCCTATCAAGGATTTGGAGTTGCAGAGAATCAAACGTTTCTATCCTCTAGTTCCTGGAACTGATCACTCTGGGATACGAACAAAGTTCATTTTGTTTTGTTTGCTGGTGAGATGGTTAAGGTTCGAATCCAAAACAGGTTTTTTCTAAATGATTTACAACTCTCTCTCAATGCAAATATGGGTATATTTCATAAAAATGCTAAAGTTCCTTATTTCTACCTAAAAAAACAGGTATGCGCGTATCCCAAACAGGTACTAAGACGCGGCGAAAGAATAATAATTTTAAATACAAATATTGTTTATATTATATTTTACAGGTTGTTTTGAAGTATTGTCGCTATTAATTAATGAGACGTCATAATTATAGAGAATTTCTCTCTACTCAACCCGTACCTACATGTTTTTAGCATGACATTACCCCCGGGGTCTAAGCCAAAGACCTTCAGAAGACAAATCATTTGACCACGACGGACCACTTATCTGCTGTTTAATTTATTTTTGTGTTTAGCACAAGAGCTATTAGCTACTAAATATAATGTAAAAAAGCAAATCTAGACAATTAAGTACATATGAAAGGCGAAGTGGGTTTGATTACCGTATCCAGGTGTCATTTTTCAATTTGTTCGAATAGCAAATAAAAGGTAATGAGATGAGAATAAAGTATGATTTTGGTATGAAGAACAATATAAGTTAGTTACTAAAGTTACTAAAACAATTTTAATACATTCATACATCCAGTCATGTTCTTTGCAGCTGTCTTTTTCGATATATATTATCAATCCAAATATAATAACAGAAAAAAAAATTAAAAACTTATTATTGCTGCAAATAAATATGGTTGAATTTTCTCTACTGTTATTCCCACTAAAATCAGGTAGAAAACTAACCAAAATTAGCGTGGGGAGAGGATGGGAAAACTATAGTGAGAATCATATTAACCTTAGTGCAACTGGCAGGGATTCTGAACTATTACCAACCAACACTTCAATTATATGTTGATTGTATACATTTACCATAACACAATTGTTCTTAATTTTATATATTGCTCCATATTTCCCGAAAGAAAATGGTTCTAGGTTCATTACTATATATAATATTGCAGGCCAGATAGGATTTGTATTAAATCTCGAAAAATTGTGTCCTAATGCATAAGAAAACTATTAAATTAAAATGACTAGTTGACGAATACAAAAATTATTACTACACCACACTTTTGGAGAGTATAAACGTTTTAAATCCTCTAAATATTTAAAATATATTCAGATAATAATAATTGATATTTGTATAAATTATTTTTAATATTCTGCTGTTTAATATTTTATGCTAAAATTAAATATTAAATGTTAAACTGATTTGTGCAATATTATTTTTAATTCTCTTTTATCTCCCTTCAATATTTTCCGAAATTGTGTTACAAAAATAAAGTATTCAGCCGTTGAATACAAGCATATATGAAATAATAATTGAATTATATCCTATATATAGTTGGAGTGTAGGTAAGTGACAGCCAATAAAAGTTATAAGATCTAGTTACTCTCATGTATCCACTCTGCAAGACCATATATTTATTTATATGTTGTCACGTTTGGCAGTCACAGCATTCACAACAAATAATTGTTCATTAATTAGGTTTTTCTTTTGACCATTTTTACATCTTTTGTTAGCTGTCAGTTACCTAAAATCTTATGGCAAATAGATTATATATATATATATGTGTGTGTGTGAATCATATTATTTTTACTTTAGTTAGTCAAATGAATTATCGTTTTAATACTATGTAGAAACCGAAGTAGTGTTGATGATAAAGTAATTTAGTTCGGCATGCATATAAGCAAACACGAACATCCTTAGTAAGTATTAATAAAATACCCCGCAGATCTTGATCTTGAAAAAACCCCTCCATATCTCAGTGTGCCAAATAATAACGCAAATAAAATACTACTATTCTGTTACTGTGACGTATATAAACATGAGCTTTCGTGATTGTTTCATTCCTTTTTCAAATTATGCTTATATCCAGTAATTACTGTATTTAAGGAACTAAACCTTGTGCCGATATGTAATTTTAACTGAGATGGTTTATTTAAAATCCCAGGGCCAGGAGGAAAGGGAGAAGGATGAGGGAATAAAGATAGGGGGAGAAAGGTTGCATTAAAAGCACACACCGGTAGTTTATGCGTGTAAGAGACATACTATACCCCCTGAAGGTAGGTATCACGTAACCCGCGGTTTGTCGCGCAAAGACAATCGGTATTTTTTTGTCTATTAAAAAAGGGTTTATATGTATATTCGCATCCCGTATCCCTTTCTGTTAGGACGGTATAACGGTCCCTTAACACCGTCGAATTAGGGTGAAGTCACGATTTAGTTTCAATGTATAGAGAAAAGGAATATTGAGAACTATTGTTTTGACTCGCGTCTGATTGTGCAAGAATATTGAGCTAAACGCTGATATTTATGGGAAGCCCATTTTCAACCACAGACATTGGATAAATCATTAGAATTTGTCATTTTATAAGTATGTCTTAGTTGATTTATTAATTATAAAGTTCATCCAAATGACTTAACAAAATCTTCAAAGAATACTTCGTTATAAATTACTGTATAATTTATTTTTACATTATTAATTAAACGGACTAAGAATGTAAATACAAATATCGTAATTTTGTTCTTCCCACCATTGTGGCAACGTGCGCTTCCAGTTTTCAAATAACGGGATTTATATGAAAATCAGACTGTAAATACTAGGACAGTCGTTTGTTGTAAGAAATGGGGACACTAAACTTTTTTATACTTAATCCAGGCTCTAACGTTACTGTTTAGATTTACAGTTACTACGCGCGTTAAAAACCATATACATTTGTATTATTTGTTTTTTTCTGCAGATGATTATCAAAATACGATTTACAAACTGGCTTAATCAAGCTTCATACTACCCACCTAGCGGCTAAATATTTTCAAAGTAGATAATATGACGATACTTTTTACGGGTAGTAAATTTATTCTTTGACCCCAATTGGAATTGAACCAGGATCCCCTACATTTATGGCTGATCAAGTGGGGGGGTGCTACACATCTATTATGGAAGTAACCCGAACTGGTAGTAAGAAGTGAAGCATGGGATAGACAAAACTTTACATTTGATGACAGTCAATTGCTGGGTTGTACCACTCTACTCTTATTGGTGCATCATTATCATTAGTTCTTAGATCTTCCATTGGTCTGCTGAAGCTTTACTTTTGCCTGTTCCGAGACAAATTTATTACACCTTTGTGCCTTCTTCTTCCAACATCGCCCGCTATATTTCACATCTCCATCTATAATTATATTCGTCAAACTATCATGTCTCAGTATATGGTCTATTGTGTTAACTCTTCTTTGCTGTATGCTTGTTCAAAGTTTGCTTTGGTACACTTTTCAGAAAATATAAACTTTTTTTTAGAATCAAAGTTTATAAAATTTTACTAAATAATAATTAATATTATTTTATAAGTATTAATAATATCTATCAAGAGTGATCGCTGAATATCACATGAATTGACGTATAAATACGTGAAAGTAGATTTAGTAATTGTTTATTTATGTTAAATATAGCCAATCTTAAAAAATTGTGGAATAGAACATATGAGCTACGACATTTATTTAGTTTGTTTTAGTTTTATGTTTAATACCAAAGTTTTTAACAAATTAATCAAAAGTGTAGAACAGCTGATGACAGGGAAATCGAGGTTTGAATCTTGGTCTGGGTATTTTGAGGTTTTATCCTAAATGGTTTTTCACTCTCCCTCCACGCAAATGATGCTACACTTCCTCTAAATAAAGCCTTCTTCATCCTAAACATCTATGTTATTAGTACATATGCGTAAAACTCGAACAGATAGTTAGACGCAGTGATAGAAACTAAAAAATTAAATTAATAAAATGTAGCCAATAGAAAATGTATACGCATGAGCGTGGGGGGAAAGGAAATTTGGAAAAACACAGAGAATGTTGCAATTTATAAGCCCGTCTTAATACAGCCCTAACGAGATTCAAGACCCGATCTACCCGTCAACGTCAGTCAAGTGTAATGCGAGTTTAATACCTTAGACCGATCAGCCACTGATTCGGGCCTTTATTTAGTCAAGGAGGTGGGGCAATCCCTATTACTGAAGCATCGGAGAAAGAAACAATTTTTAACCAGGTTTTTTAAAGCATACCACGAGTTATACAATCATTAGCGCACAATCAAAGTTGTTTATAGAATAAAAAAAGGTTTAGTTAAAAAAATTACGTCAAAAAAAGTTTTAAAGTAACTTTGAAGTAATAAACTACTCTAAGCTATAATCGGAAAGAGATATAAATCAGACATTTGGAGCAGGAAAACTGAGAAATAATAAGGTAGAACCTTGCGTTAATCGTTTTATATGACCAATGGTAATATAATTACGACTATTAAAGCTTCAATTTTGGAAGGTGGTTAACCTTATCAAGCGTCTCATTTCTAGATATTTACATAGATATGCCTTCAGGAGACGTATTCAACTCTTTATCTTTTTTACTATATCACGCATATGTTGTGTTTACATAATCAAGAAACATATACCGAATATGGTATAATGATTTATTTAGAATATGTCTTTTTTTTTAGTGTGGATTTTAATTTTACTCCAAGGACATTATATCTCACAACTTTTTTTTAACAAGTCAAACGTATGATTTTAATTGTAATCGCGTTGCCTAATAACAAGTTTTGCTATTGACAATGGTAAAGATACTTTAATGTTTTGAATCAGTTTTGTTTGAACTATTATTTAATTTTATGTTATTGGCTTTACAATACTACAGCATACTTCCCGTCTGGGTTAATCGCATTTAATTACACTATTACTCATTTCCGCGGTCACCTGTTCTAAAAGGCAACATTATCGCAACAAACTGGACTGCTGATGACGGAGATTTTGGGGTTTGAATCCCGGTCGGTTTTAATGAAGGTGGTTCTTTCTAAATGATGTTTCACTCCACTCTACGCAAATTCGGGTATATTTCTTCTCAATTCAACCTTCTTCATTCTTAACACATTAGCCTAGCCTAACTATTATTATTATTATTATTATTATTATTATTATTATTATTATTATTATTAGAACCGCATCTTACTACCCGTTCGAGTTGTACGCACTTACGATAATGTGTAATGGTAGGGTGATTGTGAGATGAAATGGAGAACTTACAGTTTAACGTGGGATCCGAACCACGGTGGAAGCCTGAAATTCCACACATTCAAAAGTTGTGATTAATACACGTCTTGTCAGAGATCAGCACAGAAGTCTGAAACCTAACCCCTAGACCACCAGGGCACTGAACCCTAACTAGTGCATAGGAGTATATAGCCCGAATGGGCAGTAAGGTGTAAGATATATATATATATATCTTACACCTTACTGCCCATTCGGGCTATATACTCCTATGCACTAGTTAGGGTTCANATATATAGCCAACTCTGGTTTTAGCGAACTTCGGATATAGTGAACAAGATATCTGAGTCCATAGAGGTTCATTATAACCAGAGTCTACTGTAAGCTAATCGGGTAAGAAATAATATGTTATAATTCAAATAAACGCGTCCACATTTGTGTGTAATAGAAGTGGGAAACATTTTAGGAAAACACACTCGCGGTACACCCCGCCAGGATTTGATACTCGACCTCACTCTCACCTGAAAAACCCGAATAGATGAGATTGATGTTTATTCCACGTGCTTACAGATGCGGGTGTACGATATTTAACCCCTAATATCACTAATTATTTTAGCGCCGTATCTTACTACCTGTTCGGGCTATACGCATATGTACTAATTACGTTAATGAGTTAGGAATGAGAAAGTTTGAATTTAGAATAAGTGTACCCACATTTGTGTGGGAAAGAGGGATGGTGGGAAACCAATAATAAAGAACCACCTTCAATACCCCCGATCATGATTCGAACCCCCATCTCCCTGTCATCGGAAGTCCAGTCTATTGCGAGAATAGCGCGTTAGACCGTTCGGCCACCGAAGCTGGTCACTACCGCTACTATTAGTAAATACTCTGAAACGAATTAATCACACACCATCATCTGTGTGGCCCTTCTTTTTTTTTCTTACTTTATAAAATTCAGACTTTCTAAGCCCGTTATTCTGACAGTTTTCCCCATCACGTAGTTGTAATATTTCCGCTGTGCCCCTAATAAGCAGTCTGTCATAGTGTGTATCAGTTAGTTTATCTATTAAAGAGTGTGTTTGCTCTGATCGTTGCAGGCTCGGATGTATCAGGCCTTGAGAAGGGCACATCCTTACCCCCCTCCTAAGAAGCCAACTTGTTGGGCCCTACAAGAAGGCGCGCCTGCACCCTATAGACTTCACCCAAGACTCCCACTGCATACAAATTGCCGCTAATGAGGTTATGGAGCACTGTTAGACTCGAGAGGAGTTTGGGAGGAAGAGGAGAGGGAATTCAAGGGGGTTGATACATTTCGAGGGATGTGTGAGAGCTTCTACCAAAACACTGGCACCCTTATATTTTACCAGCTGCTACCTCGAAGAATAAAAAGAAGAAGAAGAACCAAACCATTACCAAATAAACATTATTTAATCAGTTTTCAATGATGGTAAAATATTTTACCAAATCTTTACCACTCTTATTTTTATTTAGTTTAATATTATATCTGATGGATTCTATTAGATGCTTTCAGTGGTGAACTTTGAATAAAAAACTTCAATTATTACCAAACACAAATAAATTGCATTTGTGTATATATAAATTGATAATAGTAGTAAAATAAGCCTTATTTGTAAATTATTAAAATTGAGGTTTTAATATAAATAAAAAACTAAGTCAAATACCTACAATAAAAGCAGGACCATTTTAAGTTGCCTTTAGAATAACAGAAACTTCATGATTGTTTCTCAAAATGCATGGCTTTTCTTTTAACGCGTTGACATTTCAATGTAAATAATATTCAAATAAAAATTAAATTGTTAATTCTATTATCAATTAAAGCTTAGTGAGTTGATTATTTTAGAATTAGATAAAATAATAAAGAATTAATTGGTTATCAAGTTTTCGAACCAATTGTATAAGCACAAGAACGTATGTCCCTAAAAATAAATATGTGGTAGCCAATACATATTATTTAAAATGGAAATCTAAGCCCAGGTTTATTGTGAAACAACGTTTACTGTACAAAGTTGAAAACCATTTATTTGGTATAAAGGTTTGACTACTATACCATCACAAAAACCAGCTCCTACTAATCAATCACACGTGGCAAACGGGTTATTTGGTAGACAAGCCTTAAGGAAGGCCCCCAAGCTGAGAAGTACTAAAAACTTGGAAATGTCAATGAATATTTAAACAGGAATTACGTAGTCATTATAATTTATTATATTAATTTAGTTCCTTGGAAAGTTTATATGTTTAAAACAATCCTTTAAAAAGTGATGGTAAGATTTACATTTTTCTAAATTTTCTTGCTATTTACTTACATGCATCTAGAGATAAAAACTTAATTGTATGCAAAATGTTTGTGGTATTATAGCTAATTTTAGTCATATCTAGTGCTAAATCAGGATTAAATAAAAATTGTACTTTGTTTCAAAATGTTAATAATATTTGTATATCCACTAAAGCAAACATAAAAATTAGTTCCTTAAAGATATTTTTTATCAAATAAATTTTGTTTCAAACAAAATTTTACTTCTTATTCATTATCATTATTTTGTGTCAAATCAGATTTTAAAATTATTTTAATTCTACATTCTTTATATGTGCCCAAAAACTTAAAAAAAATATTAGTCTTAAAATTATGTTTGTTCCTTTGTCTTTTTATCTTCCTTAACGTCTGTAATTAGCCAGCCTAACCACAAAAACGACATAATTATTTAGTTCATACTCGATGTTTGGATGATATATTGTCATTTATAAAGAACAAATTGTGAATTTATTTTTAAAATTAGGGTTAGTTTACTGATGACAATTATTTTTACTTTATAATCTAAATAAAGCCTTACGGTTTTGCTTAAAGAGTAATTTGAAGAGTAATTCATTTAAGTAACCAAAATGTATGTATTCATAAAATCAAAAAATGACACCCAGACACTGGAATCGAGCCCGGGATTCTTGGTTTATAACACTAACGCTCT
Source organism: Timema shepardi (assembly GCA_902151425.1). Taxonomy (NCBI): domain Eukaryota; kingdom Metazoa; phylum Arthropoda; class Insecta; order Phasmatodea; family Timematidae; genus Timema; species Timema shepardi. The sequence continues at coordinate 76,099 of CABFVX010001973.1, forward strand.
ACTGTTGAAATATCCAGAATTCATCTCATGCTTAGGGTCTTTACGGATCTGAACAACTGGGCGCCGCCAAACGGGCGCAGCCAACTGGGTGCTGGGAAGACTGGGAGCCAAGACAACAGGGCCAATTAAAAAAAAAAATTATAGCTGCAAAAATTGAAAACAAATAACTAGGTAAAAGAGTCAATTTCTTCAAAAATGCTAACAAAAAAGTTATAGTTGTTAAAAATGAAAACAAACAACTGGGAACCAGGGTCAATTAAAAAAACGTGAACAAAAAAATGTTCATTCATGATGAAACAAAACAAAAAGGCAATCATGCGCAACACTATATAAGACATGATTTTAAATGTTATACAAGATGTTATGTTAGGTTAGGGTTTAAAATTTCATAATTTTATAATATCAAGTAGTCTAACTTTATTAATATACAAAAATTAAGTTTTCCCTACTATGCATTTTTTTAAACAACTCCAAAAATTAATATTTAAGTAAAAAAAATTATTACCTTTTACATTCACTCCCAGTTGTCTTGACACCGAGTCTTACCCGTGCCCAGTTCGCAAGCGCCCAGTTGGCCGATCCCGGTTGGCAGTGCCCAGTTGTCCTAGACCACATTCTTTACTCATAGTTTAAGGCAACAACATGTTTGTTCCGGGTAGTTTACTGATAGCTAACTTTAAATTAAAATATTCTAAGATTTTAAAAGACTAAATGAGAAAGGGTGTACAATTGTGTCACACTATTTAAGATCTACTGATTGAGGAGGATGTCTTAGAAGAATTGCAACTAAATTAGTATGGAGAGTAGATAAAAACCTCAAAGTGAATTTATATGTGGAAGACCAACAACTCCTCAGTTCATCTGGTCGAGATTCGAGGCCGAAGCCCCCACGTGAATGGTAAACAAGTTCGATGCTTGAAGTTCTTCTCACACTTATCTAGGATTCCAGGTTTGTGAAGATATGTGGTGGTAACAAGACAATAAAACTACAGATCCTTCCCCGCATCACCCCCTTTCCTACAAAATGTCCCAGTTTATTCAGAGGACACGTCCAATTATTGGTCTTCCTGACTGACCGAACACGTGCATCCTGTCTTAGCAACACCAACAGCCTCGGACAGGATACGACGACGAAGTTTCCTTTTCAGCTAGACTACTACAAAGTCTTATCTTGGCCCAAAACTACCTACAAATATTATAATTACTATTTTGTATCAATTAATGCAACTTCCTTCCCCCTCCCCAACCCAACTCATATTGCTGTCAGCCCATTAGAAGTAGGCCAGTCTTTGTAGTCCAATTTTCACAGAAAGGTCTACAAAAATATTTCGACCAAATTGATAACATTTTATACTATTGTGAATGTTACTTTGTAGGTATTGTTATATATTTCAAAAGTGACAGCTACAGATCACATGAATTGACGTGTGAATGCGTACGAATGGATCTAGTAGATTTACTAACTGTCAGATTCTATTAAAAAAAAATTGGAAAGTAACTAGCCTGGATTTGACCCGACTAACCAGGGCGAAGAAGAGTTTGTCACGTGTAGCTTTCCACTATCTCCGTCTAAATAAGTGGCGTAGTGTGGAGTGTTGCGAAGATAGGCCGTATAAGACTTAATCTTTGGTCGAAATTCAGAGTTAAGCTAATCCCCCATTTAGCCTAAGCTCCTCTGCTTGTAATTCGGTGACCGGACTAGACACATATTAAACTGTAATAAAGGTGATTTGTTCTCAAAATTCAGAAGAACACTCATTGATCAGGTATCAACGAAAATGCATTCTTATGGTAAGCTAATAAGAGACTCTATAAGTTTGGTTTAATGGAGTCAAATTGGGCGAGAAATTATCACATACACTGTACAATTTTAACACACGATATCACGCCATTGATGTGAATTCTGGGGAAATTATTTGAAAATATACCCTCCTTCCGCTATTCCAATAGGCTTGATAGTTTATTTATTTTATTAAGGGCATATACATGGCCTTATATCAAGACAAGTATTTTTGAAACCGGCTTCGGTGGCCGCGTGGTCTAACGCGCTATCTCATGTTGGACTGGATTGTCAAAGGAGAGACCATGGTTCGATTCTAGTCAGGTACACAGAGGTAAGTTTTTACTAAATGGTTTTCCCTCTCCCTCCATTCAATTGCGTGTGCATTTTCTCTAGATTAAGGCTTCATCATCCCTAGCCTGTTAGCGTAATTAGTACGTAGGCGTATAACCTGAATAGGTAGTAAGACGCGGTGCTAAATAAAGTAGTTTTGGTATTACTTTTTATAAAAATTTAAACCCTCACCTGTGAACACGTGTAATAAATTTCAAATCCATCTAGTCGGTCTTAGAGGTGATGTAGAGTTGGGGTTATAGTCCCGTTCGGATGTACTGAGGTTCTTGTTTCTTAAATGTCTTTTCATTCTTTCTACACGCAAATGCATGTAGGTTTCCTTTAAACTCTTCCTTTCTCATACCCACACTATAATTGTCACTAAATGTTTATAGCTCAGCCGGGTAGTAATATATGCCCCAAAAAAATATAATATAGGAATTGGTCATAGTTAATGTTAATTAGCCGCCCCAAACTAACAACATAAACTTGTTTATAAAAATACAAAAACATGAAGCCAATAGTTGGCGGTATATAGGACTTCATTGTTAATGTCCTTCATGCTATTAATTCTCTCTACCTGCCAATTAAATCATAGAAATTAAAGAGATTACCTATTATCCTGTTTGAAATATTATTTACAAAAATGTATGTTGACAGATTCTCTACAATCCCTAAAAATGTCAACATATTGAAATATCATACAAATAAAGCGTGTTTATTACTAATAAAAACGATGTATTTGAGAAATTTTATAGAGGAACATACAAAACCCCACTTCGGGGGCCACATGGTCTAAAGCGTCACTTTCGCAGTAGACTATACTTCTGATGACGGATGATCGAGTTTGGAATCTCGTTTGGGTGTTTGGTGGGTGGTTTTCCCAAAATGGTTTTACACTCTCCCTCCATGAAAATTCTGATACACTTCCTCTAACTAAAGGCTTCCTAATCTCTAAAACCATTAGCGTAATTGGCATATAGTCGTGTAACCCGAACGGGTAGTAAAAAGAAAAAAACTAACTTCAAGATACACTATAATTTAGAAACCCGATGTGTTATTAAGACCTAACTTCTCATTCACCCGCAATCAAGAATTTATGAGCCTGACATTTAGTCCACATGGCCACTAATTCTGGTGACAACCAAGCTCAGTTTTTCTGATCATCATTAAAACCTATACTTCTGGCTTTTAGACAACAATGGCAGTTTTCTAAACGATGATAATTACCAAGATAGGGCAATTTATTCAAAAGAGATCAACTATAATACTTATAGTAGATAGCTATGTTTATAGAGCTTATCTAATTTACTGGATGCTTGATCAAGAAAAATATGTATTTATTCCTATTATTTAACGGACGTCATTCACAGTCAAACATATTCACTGTTCATTTCTATAAAGATAACATTAGTTTGTATTGTTGTTTATCTGTTTCGTTTTTATAAATAACATAAAAGATTTTAGTAAATTAATATAAAGGGATATTAAAAAAATGTACCCACGTTAGCTTGAATAGAGGTGTTAAAAATCACATGTATGAAGACAACACCTATGTATCCGCCAGGATTCGAACCTCTTTCTCTCATCAACGGGGACCAATTAGAGTCCGAGTAAAATACTTTAATAGTGGTCGAATAATCTAAAGTGGTGGTACTCAACCATTTTTGTTTGTCTACCCCCATATATAGTAATTTCTCTTCAACTTTGTATCTCTTAAAATAATTGTTGGTGCATAATGCAAGCTATAGGCCTACATATTCCATAACATACTTCTAAAATAAAAATTGCACTCCCAGATACCATGGATTTTGGCTTCTGGCCCTGATTATTCACTGTTTATCGTGACATATATTTAAATATACACAAATATAAATATACATCATATATATATATATATATAAGACCTAACTAGGCCCAAACTCTCAATGGTTTTGTTTCCAAGTGCTGAAATCTACGATGGTTTGTTTACTATGTGTTCGTTGCGAACCCCTTGAGACTTGAGATCGGAAATTCATTTAAATCCATAAATAGGCAAACTGGTCCTTTGGAGTAGCACGCTTAAGGTCTATAAGTGAAATTAGGACTTTTATTATATGATACATTTTCCACTTGTTATATTTTAAGGCCGAGGATGTTTGCATTTGTGTCGGCTACTTGTAGCTATCTGAAAAATGGCGACTGCATAGTGTAAACTGTATTTTTATAAAACCCCTTGTTTGCATTTAATGAGTATTTTTCTTTCTGTTATATAAAAAAACTAATAAATATTTTAAAAACATTTTAATGCGCTTAACTCTCTCAAAGATAAAAGTATTCCCTTGTAAATACAAATCTTGAAAGTAAATGAAGGTTAAAAATGAAAATTAAAAAATAAAACCCAGTCTGCCTCTGGTTGTTAGCATTGTCCTTGATTGCAGTTGTCAGGCATGGAATGATTTACATTACATGCGTCTGGAGATAAATGGAGATAGCCGCATCTGAGACAATGGCTAACAGAGGTCCTTTCTCTGGACTAGACATTTCTTCTGGCATTCCTTACCACCATACTTGGAATACCTAGACAGACGTAGACTAATAAAAAAATATCTGATACTACAATGATAACAATAAGAATTAGATGATGGTAGATTTGACCAAACTTCTGAAATGAATGTTACCTCGTGTAATTTACATGTGACATTGTTTCCTTAAAAAAAACGTGGATGTATGTAAATATATTATATACTTGCCAGAGGTGAAACTATTTAAATGAACATTAATTCGTTCTTTTTTAAGATGATAGAGGCAATGAAAGTTTCGGTAACTTCTTACTAAAATAGAAACCACATTGACCATTAGTTATTTTCTTATTTATAATAAATTTCCTAACTATCTTTATTTAGAAATCTGTTTATAAAGAATGAGAAACGCTCAGTTAAAACCACGACACATTTATTGAACGGCAGCGAGTTTTCTCATCAGAAGACATACATAATAATAAGTGATGAGTGGATATTAAGTTCTAACCGGTAACCGTCCTTCTTAATTTGAAGTTTTTTAAAATCCTATTCAAAGTTTTTGTTTGATCGCCGATATAATTTTACTTCAAGGAATCTCCAAACTAATAAAATAGGTCAACACATATAATTTGCTATTAGTATATTGTGAATCTGTTGTGGTTAAATTTAAAAATTATATTTATTTGTAAGATAGTAAGAAATGTGATTGATTTGTTGAGTCGTTTTACGTAGTTTTACAGTCATTTACGTAGATAGTAAAAATAAAATAATATACTGTTGGGTGAAGGACACGTGAGAATATATTCAGAAGTGAGGAATTTACTAGTTCTCGCAATTGACAGGACTTTAGCTGATAGCAATTCGATGTTCGAATATAGGCCGGAAGCACAGAAAGTTAGTTGTCAACATGCAATGTGTCACCCTGATTTTCCCACCCCCTCACCACACTAATGTGGGTTCACTTCATCTACTCTAATATACTCTTTTCATCTTCAAGCCCATATATTAAGTTCAGTGGTGTGTCGTGCCGTGTTGGCAGGGTCAGCATTGTTGGTTTAGGCTGTACTTGTTAATAGTTTTCATCCTACTGTAGAAAACTCTTTGGTCAGGCATCAACGGAAATACATTTAGTATGTAAAATGTGTTAAACAGTCCCTATGTATGTTTGGCCAATTGGGGTCTGAGTGGTTAAATATGTCATAGTCTAATTTTTAACAATGACGTGTATTTAAGTGTTTACAGAGTAAGCAGAGATCGTGATAAGTTCTACCACACTCTGTTCCTATTTTATCAATCATACACAAGCTCTGCTCTACATACCCTTCACGACACGACACTGAATTTTAACACTTCGCAACACGTCCTAGATTAAGTCTTTAATTAAGTTTGTGTTTAACAAATAATAATCTGCGTGATGGTGTTAAAGATCACGGTTCTGTCTTTGTCAGTCGCCACCGGTAGTTGGCATAGGAAGCTACCAGGACTGGCCCTTGTGTCAGGTCTGTTCCAATAAGAAGCTGCATGTCGGAAGACAGGGTAATTGAGATCGCGTGATGATCGTGACTCTAGTCAAGTCACGAGGATGGCTCCCTGCTCCAAACGCAGCATCTGTGCAACTCTGTATGTCTTCGAGATCTGTGCGAGGACCTATCATACAGAGGGCCCTTCCACTCTAACCTCCGGATGGCAAGAGAAACACTCCAGAATTGTTAATGGGAAGACAAATTTGAAGCGGATAAACCACTCCCACGTTGGAGGTTAAACAGAGGGCTTTATCTTATACGTTGTTCAATTTGTAGTAGTAAGTAGCGATGAATAGAATATTTATTTACATATAAATCATAGCTATACTTTGCCGAGCAATAGTTCGCCAGGTATCAACGATCCTATATTTTCCACTAAGTATGTAGCACAGAACTTATTTATGATTGGTCAAATGGGGACCTGGTGGGAGAGAACTTATCACCGAAAACACTTTTAAAAAGTTGTACATACCTTGTAAGCACTCCAAATCAGGCCACTGAAAAGTATATACTTTTCCTGTAAGCACGATATTTGAACGAAAACCTCATAAATAATCTAAGAACTCGCTTCTTTTTTTTATCTGCGCATTACTACCCGTCCGAGATGCACGCAATTTAAATACGCTAATGTGGTAGAGAGGAAGTAGGAAGAATTTGGAAGAAATTGACCTGCATTGACGTGGAGGGAGAGTGGGGAATCTGTAAGGGAAAAACTCATTAAACTAGGCCGGGACTCGAAAACCAACCTTCCTGTTACCAGAGAGCCAAAATTTATGAGCCTGGTATTTAGTTTTCGTGAACACAAATGTGGATTAGTTTATTAATTTTACATAAATAGGAGTTAAACATGGTCATAAATCAATAAAAAAACACTCTTGTTTGGATTATTCATTGCCAGGTTCATTAGTGAGCAATCGACATAGTTGTATTAAATTACATTTGATGGATTTAATTTTAGGGTTTTTCAAAACGTTCCCACTGAATAGATTTGCATGAACAACTTAGTGATTTAATACAACAGTAACTTTAGCTTTGCTTACGGACAAAAAGCATCTAAAAATAACTCTGTATCCAGGGGCGTATTTGCGAACCTGATGCCCATAGGCACTAGATAATTTGCCGCCCTTTTTCCTACCTTAATTTCTAATCTTCTAAATCCCCGTTTCCCCCCTAAGATCCCCATAAACCGACACATATAAACCATATACGTAAATGCCATCTGTGGAATCACAGATTAAAAGGGCTTACATTAATTATTTTATTATTTATTATAGTGAGGTTTTAAAAGTAGTAAGAATCTAAGCAAAGAATTGTAAAATACAAATAAATACTCTGACACTATCACAACACCCAAATTCAAATATCATATGATTAAAAAATATAAAGTCTGCATTAGTAGACTGTAGAACATGTTACTTCATATAAAATATTATCATGTACAGTACATATTAAGAAAATAGTCTATAGTATATTTCACCTTGATTTCTGCTGAGTGAACAGGTGAATGATGCCAGACAAAGACAATCATGAGTGAGTTATGGCTATACTCTGTCATGTTGGTATGCAGATACAGCAAACCGCAACAATCACACACACGACGAAGCCATAAAATTGTTTTAACTGGCAGAAAAATATATGTATTTTTTTTCGTCATTAAAAATTTGCCACCCCTAAAATCTGCCACCGTAGGCACGTGCCTACTAGGCCTATGCGTAAATCCACCCCTGTCTGCATCCATCTGGCAAGCGAATTTGTCTTGTCGCTTTAAAAATTGGTGTGATTCAACTTTGCTTGATAAATTGAAAAAACAATTTTGCAAGTTGAATGAATATGGGATGAAGTTTTAATAACTTCGGAAGTGCTTAAGGGATCGAGGTAAAATCCAGCCACCTCCTAGATTTGATGTAAGTTTAGTACAATATGTCACACCAGTAACATTTGAAGAAGCCGTGAGTGGACCTGAGGCTTAAAATTGGATTGAAGCGATTGAAGAAGAACTCAAATCCCACGAGAAAACCAAACGTGGATAGTTGGGCCGAAAGACGAAACTATGAAACCAATAAGTTCAAATTGGATTTTCAAAATTCAAAGTGATGCCGCTGGAAAGATAAGCCGCTATAAATCTCGCTTATGTGCAAGAGGGTTTCTTCAAAAACAAGATATAGATTATACTGAAAATTTTGCTCAAGTGGTTAGATATTACACTCTGAGAGTATTTCTAGCAGTCGTGACAAAAAAGGATTTGGAGCTAGTACAATTTGATGTACGCACCGCGTGTTTTTTTACGGAGAACTTCAATAAACTATTTACAAGGAGCTACCAAAGGGACTTGACATCAAAAATCAATAAAATGTAGTTTGTAAATTGCAAAAATGATTGAATGGTTTGAAACAGGCTCCTAGGGGTTAAAACACCAAGTTTAGTGATTTTTTTTTGAAACAATTCAATCTATAACAAAGTGACGCTGTTTAAGTGTGTATATTATGGCACAGTGAATAGGGGACAAGTTTATTTAGTTTTATTTGTTGATGATGGGCTGATTGCAGCTCAATAAAAAGAAATACTTGAGACATTACTATATACACTTAAGATAGAATTTGAAACAACAGATGGTGATGCAAATTTGTATGTTGGTATGTAAAGTGAGAGCGATAGAACGAAAAGATTGATGTATATATACCAAAGCATGTACACGCGTCAATTATTGCATAAATCTAAGACGGCAGACGCCAAAAGTGTAAGAGTACCGTTAGATCCGCACACTATACTAAGTCAAGTAGACGCTGACATTGAAATGGCTGAAAATGTATCTTACAGAGAAGCTGTAGGCTCTCTCATATTTCTTGCACTAGTTTCGCGACCTAATATTGCGTATTCTGTAAACCAAGTCAGTAGATTTTGTAACAAACATAACAAAAGTCATTGTTCAGCTGTTAAAAGAATATTTAAATATTTATTTGCTAAAATTAATTTTGGTTTACTACGTGTATGTAAATAGCACCAAAAATGATAGCTTAACTAATTTGGTTATTCTGACGCTGATTTTTCACGCGACAATGATAACCACAGCCCAACCACAGGATATGTATCTTTTGTAAATGATTCACTTGTCTCGTGGAGCTCACAATGTCAAAGCCTAGTTACGACTAGCACAACTCAATCAGAATATGTAGCAGCTGTGACTTTTTCAAAAGAAATTGAATGGTTAAGACAACTTTTGAATGCTCTAGAATGTAACCAATGTAATCCTACTGTATTATACGTAAACAGCCAAAGTGTTATACGTTTGGTCTACAATTCAGAGTTCCATAAGAGAACTAAGCTTATAAATATTAAGTATCATTTCATCCGAGAAAAAGTTGAAAGCAAGCATATTAGTGTTGAGTTTGTACCAACTAACTATCAGTTAATAGATTTATTCACAAAAGTACTAGCGAGGAAACAGTGAGCATGTTGGAGATATTTTTAGGTTTACAATGTTTTATGTGAGCATAGCTTGAATGTGGCATGATGCATTTTTGAATATCCTGTTTAAGTGTGCATGCACTAAGGACGCGATGTTTTTATTTGTACATGCGCAGTTTCAAGTTACTAGTTACTCAGTCGCTTCAAGGCTATTCACAAGAGTAGTTCTATGTACAGTAATTTATTGTATCAAATATGTTAGTTTTTATTAATCAATATAACCATCTTTACTATCGCATTTAACATTCTAAATATCTATTTTGATATCCAATAAAAACCAAAAGTATGTATAAGAATGAACAAGAATTGTGGGCTTTTAGTCATTCTGGTAGGATGTAGGACAAATGAAGGAGAAATGTTGAGTAACAATGTTAAAAAAAAGGTAAAACATTCATAATACGCAAACACTAACATACATAATAAGATATTTACCCGCAATGGTGAGTCCATGAACAAAGGCGTGAGTACCGTCTTGTTTGATTCGCCGGTGATGGGAGGTTGAGGTTTGAGTCCAAACCGGGTACATTGGGGTTGATTTTATTATTGTGATTTATCAATGTGGTTTTTCCATCCGCTATACACGCTAATATAGGTACAGTTCATACAAACTACACTAGCAATATTTATATTTTAGAATAAGTCGTTATTAAATTTGAAGTAGTATTATATTGTATGTATGTGTTACAGTCAAAATCCGATTAAAGGACAAACCAGTTCGGGCTAGGCCGAATTGGTACATCCAGCAGCTTGTAGGATAAACAGATATAGCTTGATGATTTTAGGTAATAATAGTTTTCATCCTTCTTAATACATACGATGAATTGACCTTGGACATGTTTATGATGCACATTTTGAGCGCAAATTTTTAGCCAACCTAACCTAAACTAACCTAACTTAAACCTGGTTAGGCCTAGTAAAATTGTAAGCCACATTAGTTTATCCTATGAGCTAGGCAAATATTTCAGGATTAATTGACTTAGACTAGGATAAATTAGTACGTCTTGGAGCTCTTAAGATATATCAATTCGACCTAGTCCGATCTAGTGTGTCCTTGAATCGGGTTTGGACGGTAACATATGTATGTATATGTGTAACCATGTATGCATGCATGTATGTAACCATGCGTGCATGTATCTATGCAACAATATATGCATGTAGGAATAAAGGCCCATCTATACATGTATGTATATTTATATATATGTATATATGCAAGGGAATGTTTCTACTACCCATCACTGACTTTATCTAATATAAATAAACAATTATAATTTAAGACTTAGACATATTGCTCAAAAATATATAGAAAGAGTTGATTGATAAATTTTGTTAAGTAAAAAATAAAATTGAAGATCAAAATGTATAATTAGGTTAGTTTAAGGTAATAACATATTGTAAAATAGTGAACATTACACATTTAATAAATAATTCATCATCAATTTGGCAGTATATCAGGTGATGATAAGTCTAAAATACATTAAACACGTTACAAATGTTTTAAACCTTATGAATAATAAAATAGGTTAGACAAGACAATGTTTAAGTTTAAGTAAGTTCATAATTCAAATTATAAAAAAATTTGGATGAAAATGCTAACATCTGCAAAAATATTATGTTTAATTGATTGAGTATTAATATACAACGACTTTAAGATACTATGAATATTTAATTAAACAATGTTCAAAGTATAGATAAGTAATAGAGTTGACTAGTACAAAATTTTAATTTAGAGGTTAGCCAATTTCAAACGGATTTAATTGATGTGGAGAATTTTGTAATATTCTAAGCCTTATCTGATATTTCTTTTCCCGTTACTCCTTTTTGCATTTCTGGCGTTAAAAGACGCTGGAATACTCAATCCGACATGTTTCGACACATAGGGGTCGTAATCATGGTAAATAAGTTGTTATGAAGAACATTAAGTGTTGGTACGACGGTGATATGTTGATGTCAGATAAAACTACTTTTGTTTTTTTTAAATAGCCACTAATTCATTTGGTTATTGAGAAATATTAATATAAAATTATAAACCGAATAAATATATATATATATGAGTGAATTTATCCATGATTATATTTTGTATATATATCATTAAATCACTAGTATAGTAAAAATAATTTTGCGAATCTGGGCTACATCATTCGTACCCCAGTTTGTGGAAAGAGTAACCAATACTAATTAAACGTTGCCCAGGGGACTCCCTAAAGTACTAACCGTATATCCTTTCCATGGAGGTTCTTTCTTGTCCCGATGAGATGAGGTGATTATGGTAGGTATGGTGGTCTGGAACAAGTAGAAACTATAAACTTGACCTAGGTCTAATTAACTCAAGGTACCAACCGGGAATCGAACCCAGTACCCCTAGACTCGTAGCCAGGTGCATTGACCCCTACATCACGTAGCAGATTACTAGTCTGCTAAAATAGTGTTTAAAGCTGTCCTAAAAATTATTACATGATGAAATATATTATATAACATTTTGTGAGATATCTCAATTTTTTTTTATTACATATCAAAGTTTTTCTTCCGATTGAATGTTTCGAAAATGTGAAAACTATTGGGGTTGTTAAAGTCAAGACGAAAATGATTTGGGTTTCGACTTTGACTTTTACATTTCGAAGCTTCGCCCAGCCTCTAGGAATTATGTAGGTTCGATAAATATAATGAGCAGGTGTTAATCACATGAACGCATCATTGGTGAGTTTAACTCCGTGAGAACGTTACGATTCATCAGTTATGAACTAAGACTACACGAAGAGGAAATGACTAGATAGTGATCGCGTGCGCATGCTTATAATACAGGCGATAAAAGCTGCTTTGTTATATGCCACTTTTTTAATTATTGTGATAAACACAAGGGTTATTAATGGCTTAATCTACGGGTTAGGGATGAGGAAGTTTATTTAAAGGAACTGCACTCGCATTAACGTGAAGAGATAATTATTAAACCACAAGAGACAAATCACACGTTGAAAACTAATTTAGATACACCCACTCAAAATCAGAATCTCGATATTAATATAACACAAAATTTAATATATTACGAGTCTTACTCTTTATACCACGTAACCATTAGTGTGTCGTAAGAACTTGATGTAAATTATAAAACTTGTTATTTTTTCGCTTTCTTACAGATAGAGAAAGTATTGTGATCGTCACAAAAAACGAACTCAAGATTTTGATGAATCTTGAAGTTTCATGACCCCCCCGAATCCAAAAAAGTTGTTTTTGACTTTCCGTTTGTCTGTTTATACCTCCAACTAGAGCCTAAACTATTTTACCGATCGGGATAAGACTTGGTATCTAGGATTTTCATAGGATTGCTCCGAGGGATTTTTGGAATTGGATGTCTAACCCCAAAATTAAGGTTAGTTTAATGAGGGGCAAATAGATAAAAAGTCGATTTTCTCAAATCGGCTCTAACGATTTTGATTAAATTTCATTTCTAAACATTTATAAATATTCCAAACAAAATGGCTTATCTCAAAATTTCGGCAAAATGACTTTAAGGGCTCCGATCTGATGCGTAAATTATCTTTTTTTTATAATATCTCCTAAACTATTTGTGATATGAAATTACTTATCGATACATAGATATAGGTCTCTTTATAATACAAATATTTTATTAGAAGCATATTTTTATAAAACCAATAACTTTAAAGCTATACGTAAATATATATTTTTTTTTAACTTTTCTAACACAAAAGGTAAAAGGTAGGTATTGCGACCGCAGAAGAAAATCTAACCAGAAATGTTGATGGATGTCGTTTTACATAAGTATAGTGTAATTTTACTTGTGTTTGCTAGTATATATTATTTCGTTTCACATATATTACGAGTTTTGAGTAAATATCTCCATTTTCAAACAATAGAGCGAGAAAGTCCGTGCGGAGTTCCGTACCATTTATTCACTTTTTTTTTAGTGTTAATTTGCATCGAAATAAACAGGGTAGCACGTTTCTTATTAAATCACAATAAAATTATAGCGAAACAATTTCATTAAAACTATTGCTATTATAACTATCACAGACACTTTAATACCTGTGCAGTCAGATCAGTGACGTGATTTGGTGTGCTGCCAAGGTAATCATAGTTATACATGTGAATTGTTCTCGTCTCTCAGTAGAGCACTCATTGGCTAGGTATCAACGAACATACATTCCTACGTGAGGCATGTAGTGTATGAGTATGTAAGTTTGGTCAAATGGGGAGCGAGTGGGTGAGAACATATCACAGGTACATTTTAAACCAGCACTGCTTACCCTGGCAACACTGTACGTCACTACACTGAGTCAGATGTAGTCCAGGTAGTCTGGCATAGACGACTTACGATCTAATCCATGATGCTGTGCGGTCCGTTGATCTTTTAATGAACTTAAAACACTGCAGCCCGAATCATCTTCCCATAAATTTGGTAGAAGTACACCATTTGAAGTTATGATATCGGAAAATTTGTGCTTATTTTGGGGAATCTAGCCAATTGAGGTATCTCCTATGAAGCATAAACTCAAAATTCACTTTCCTCATCCTATGTGGTTTAATGTTTAAGTTGGTATTTAGTAGGGGTGTACCGATGTGGATACCGATGAATCGTTATCGAGCGATTATTAGTACATCGGCAATTAATCGTAATCCACGGTTATTATTTCGATTAATCTTTTTGTTTTTTAAGTAAAATTTGAAGCAAAAATTTATAGTAGGGAGTTTAGCGATTAAAAAACCTCACATATATACACTGCATCTGGGTTGCCGACTATGCAAATATTACATAACCAAATAAAGAAATCAAAGTTCATACCGTTGATAAAACTAACTAATTACAACTTTCGTCGGTTAGGCATAAAATATATGTCTTTAAGCATAACATCTTTTTGTAATAATTGCATTAACTGTTATCATTCTTTTAAGCATATTTCCTAATTGTTATTAATAAATAATCGATAATCGGGATAAATCGGTGTAAATAATCGTAGCATGAACAATTAATTTAAACAATCGGTAGTCGGTTTTACTGAATTGTTACACCTCTATTATTTAGATTTGATCATTGACCTAATAATAAATCTAGTAAGTTTCTATAATAATTACTTTATTGTAATTTAGGATTACATCATAACAATTTAAAACTTACCATTTATAATATGTAAACCTTTTTTAATTAGTCTACTTATAGATTTAAATAATCAATGTAGGAACTTTGTAAACAAGTTTAGTTTCTTATGAATGCCAATAATACTAAAGTCCAATTTTCATAGGATTACCCTTAACTGACAGCTAAAAAAGCTACTATATCAACTTTCACGTATCCAAATGTCAATTCATGTGATATGCATCGGCAATTTATGATTTATATTATCAATACCTATAAAATACCACTAAGGAAATCGTAAATTGTTATCAATGTGGACCGTAAAAAAAATTGTTTACATGAAATTAATTCCCTTTGAAAATTGGACTCA
Source organism: Timema shepardi (assembly GCA_902151425.1). NCBI lineage: Eukaryota > Metazoa > Arthropoda > Insecta > Phasmatodea > Timematidae > Timema > Timema shepardi. Next base: position 91,157 of record CABFVX010001973.1, read on the forward strand.
CACGTATTAATATGACCATTAGCCTTCAGATCTAGTACTTGACTAAAGTTTAGGAATATATTTGCACCAACCGACATTCAATGAGATACATTCAAAACAACATTTTTTTAAGGCCAAGCAAATATTATTTTAATTGGAATATTGAAAAATGATTAATTGATTTTATCGAAAAACCATGTCATTTTAATCCACTGGAATAATGTGTCAAAATTATAAAAACAGGGATGAAAATACTTTGGTTTCTTAACATAAGTGACGAAGGTGACCAGAACCGGTAAATAAAGTGACTATCAAGTGATTAAAAGTGACTTAAATTGACAAGAATATACGCAAATATTTGAAAAGATAAATAGATGAAAAATTAAACCCATTTCGGTGGTTGCATTATCTACGGCACTTCTCTGCAGTAGAGTAGACCACCAATGACGGTGAGATCAAGGTTCGAATCTCGATTGGGTGTACTAAGGGTGTTTTTCAAAAAAATGTTCTCCACTCTCCTGCCACGCAAATACGGATACACTTCCTTCAAATACAGCCTTCCAAGTCCTTAAAATCACTAGCATAATTATTAATACACAAGAGTGGGTAGTAGGACAAGGTGTTAAAAAAATTTAAAAAATTGTTCTATTTCAAGTAGGTCAACTTAACTTTTAAAAAATTAAAAATAATACTGTTTTTTTTAATAATATATTAGTATTATTAAAGACACCTAGCGGTTAAAAATTCTATTTTGAAAGTTGTTTGCTTCATCTGTACATTTTAATCTATTTTTAGGCGTACTTTTTATACACTTGTTGGGAGATCATTCTTATGCATAGCCTCAGGTATAAATAATCTTTCAGTTGCTTCTGTAATCAATTTATTTGCATTTCTGTAATTTTCTACGTCTTTCATTTTTTTACTTTGTTTCATTTAATGTATTTTGTAATATTTTTAATATTCTTCTTTTATTTTTAATGCATTCATTTTCTTTCAGATTTTTGTAATTTAACTAATTCCAGGTAGATTTTATTACTTATATGTGCACCTTGTATGTATCTATAGTTTATTAATTAATATATAATTAAAATAGCATTACTTAGAAAAACTTGAAACTGGATAACATAAAACTTAATTTGTTGTAAAAAGTGACTAAAAGAGAGGTTTGTTGAAGATAATGACTGAAAGTGACTTCCAGCGAGAATAAGGGATTAAAAGTGACTCATAGAAAAAGAAGTAACTAAAAGTAAGAAAAGTGAATCATAGAAATCAAATAACTAAAAGTGAGAAAATTAACTCACTTGAACTCCTTTAAGAATTATTAGTTTTAAAAATTGTTCCAAAAATAGATCGATCTAATAAGACCATAAAATTAGAGGTAATAAAATAAATTCATACATCAGAAACAACATTAAGGATGGGCCCGTTGAATCCTTAAGGATATTAGAAATTATAGGATTTAAAAAAATGTCAAAGGACCTAGATTCGGGGGAGAAAGATATAACATTTAAAATTATATTTTGTTGTAGATTTAATGTAACTTATGTGGTTTATCTCGTCAAGGACCCGCATTGGTGGCCACATGGTCTAAGGCGTCACTCTAACAATAGATTAGACTACCAATGACGGGGAGATTGATGTTCGATTTCAGTCAGGTGTAGTGAAGGGGCGTCTCCCATAATAAATAGTTTTCCACTCTCCTGACACGCAAATGTGAGTATATTTGCTCTAAATTCAAACTTATCAGTCCCTAACACATTTGAGTAATTAGTACACATGCATATAGCCCGAATGGGTAGTAAGATGTGGTGCTAAACAAAAAAAAACCTGATTTCAGTTTAACAAATAATTTGGACAATATCTCAGAAATTATTGGTCTTATAAAAATAGATTTCAAATAAAAGTTTTCGAATTTTAACTCTACTACAACGTTTCAAGGATAAGTTAATTGCATATAAAATAGTTGTGGAGATATTTGGAGATTTCTGCTATGTCAAGTGCCCTCAAAGATCTGTTTTTGGAAAATTGAGAATATAAATTAGGTTTGTAATGTTAAATTAGATAAAAAGTTTAATCAAAATCGTTGGAGCCAATTTTGAGAAAATCAATTATTTCTCTTTCAACCCTTCAGTAAGCTACCTTTAATTTTAGGGTTAGATAGATAATCCAAAAACCTCTCTAAGGAACCTCATTAGAATTATAGATACCAATTTTAAGCGCAGACGATTGGTTTTGGCTCTAGTACCAGTAAGACAGTAGATTAGACAGCAACAAAAAAACTTGAAGGGGTAGTGAAAAGTCGACCTCCGTTAAAATCTCGAGCTTGAGTTTATTGACGATCACAATAATTCATCTACCTGAGAAGAGAGGGAAAGTAAAAAAGATTGGGGAATTTAAACTTTTTTGCATTTCATGGTTTCTTAGATTCAGATGTTGATTTTAATTTTTGTATTCATAGTTCAAATGAAAATACGTATTCGAGAAAAATACGATTCGATCCAACTTTAATATAATTAGTACTAAAAAGGAAAATTTTGAATTTGGTTTTTTGTGTCTTCTAAATGTGGGTTACTCTGAATGACACTAAAAGCCTATCAACCCAGGGATGGACCCGAAATTATTTTAACGATATATTTGTCAGTTATCAAACTAAGCACTCGAGAGTCACTAACAGATGACCAGTATCAGTGAAACGTATAGTGGACACTGTGGTCGGTGCCAATGCCCATTTTTCACGGGCTTATAGTTGTCATGACGTCACATGGTGGTGACCTACGGGTGGCCTCTACAGGTAGGAGGTTCAACTAATGCTCCGTCATATGTTACTCTAGTCTCATGGTGTGGTAACACATGCTGTGGCGGTGCTTACCCGTTCTTCCGCGTGGCCAATTTAATGGTGGGTAGGAGTGGAACGGTGGGTGGGGGTGAGGCACGACACCCATTTTCTACGGGTTTCAACGGAACTTTTGTAATATCCTTTTTCAAGATTTGTCTTTCACTAAACTCACAACTCTAAAGTGATTTTTTTAATTTCAATTCAATTCTGACCCACATTGGTTGTCGCCCGGTCAAACGCATCACTCTCGTGTTGGGATGGATTGCCGGTGACGGGAATGCTCGGGTTCGAATCCAAGTCATATACACTAAGGCTGGTTTTCCCAAAGAAGTTACTCGCTCTCTCTCTCTCTCTCCATGCAAATTCAACAACACTTCCTCTAATTCTACCTTCCTCCTTATTTCATAATGTAAAATAGTGTATGCGCATAGCCCTAACAGATACTAGAACGCAGTGAAAAAGAAAGAAAGAATATCATTCTAGTAACACAAAATGAGTGTAATGCTTGGAGGATCCAGATTGGAATAGACTTGGCTTGCCGTTGATAGAGAGGTTGAAGTGAAGATCTTGGCTGGGTGCACTTGGGATAGCTTTCCTGAATGTGTTTTTATCAGTAGCATTTCCAGGCTAATGTTGGTGCACTTACTTACTCTAGGTTACCTTTCTCATCCCTAACCATTAAAAACTATGCTGCTAAACGAGATCATTTAGAATGAGATAGAGAGTTAAGGGCGTCCACGCATTAGCGGCCAACAGAGTGAATAAAATGGCACGACGGGCACTTGACCGCGGCGGCCAAAGGGTCGCGCGACTAATGGGAATACGAGCGGTACACGCGCGGCCAGTTTTTTACACAGAGTGCAATGGTGCACCAGAAGTTGACTGCACAAAGGCCTGTATTAATAATTATTATTATTAGCACCGTGTCCACTACCCGTTCGATTTATACGCACTTACGCTAATGAGTAATGGTAGGGTTATTGTGAGATGAAATGGAGAACCTACAGTTTAACGTGGGATCCGAACCACGGTGGAGGCAGACAGTGAAGGAAGGGTTTGGCAATCAGATAAATCTGTGCCGGGACCAAAATTTGAAACCCGGACCCCCAGCACAGAAGTCTGACACTTTACACCTAGAACGCAAAACCTGTAGAATGCGTTCAGTCACTCGTTGAAACTTGTTTGTTGAGGAGGTAGCCCATAGTGACCGCCTACTTCGTGTTAGTTGCGAGACTGACTGTACACACTCGGTTGGCAGCGACTGTTTATGCTCGGTTGTGAGTTTCTTTTAGCCCGCCGCGACTTGGTCGCTAGTGCGCGAGCGTCCTAAAAACACAATAATAAAGCAGTTTTCGGAAATATTTATGTTATTCCGTGCGTTATTATAAATGAGACCAAAGAATATGTTAAAAAAAATTTACTCCTTTATTTTCCCAAAATATGTATATCTTTATAACAGATCCAAAAGTTATTCAATCTAATTTCATATATACATACGTCAACTTATATTCTGGAGAGCTATCACTTTTAGTAGATAATACCAACTTTAATAATATATATACAAGTAGTATCGTTAGTTCCATCGTTAAATGTTTAAAGATTCCATTTTATCAATATTGAAAACAAAAGTATATGTTTACCCGCTCTAAATTTACTTTTATAAAGTGATTGTGTTTTAGGTATATTTTAAAAGGTCTAATGTATAATATTTAAAAGAGATAATCACTTTGTATCTAAAAAAATACATTTAAGTAAATCTATAATCGTCTTTGGGAAACAAAACCCTATCAGTCTACATCATTAGATGGGTAAAATTTCTATAAAGATTTAGTAATGTTTTTATTTTGCGAAACGTACAAACTGTGAAGTAAATAATGTAACGTTATCTATAAAATGTGAAAGCTTTTAACTGGAACTAGCAGAGGACGTTTATGTCATGGTACTTGAAAAAAGTGATCTCATTTTCGTAAATGAGTGATAAGAAATACACGTGATAGTTACCATTCCTGTCACCTTGTGACCTTCTAGTATATATATATATATATATATTTAATAACACTGATGAAGTATGGGTGATGATGGTAGAATGCATAAGAAATGTACCCGCAGTTATATGAAGAGACAACTATAAATCATTTAGGAAGAACCACTCTCAGTACATCCAGCCGGGATTAGAAATCGAACTATAAACGAGATTGCTAATTAGCCTCCGTACTCACCGAGGCATTTGTTTAGAAAATACTTTACTCTGGCTCGTAACAATATTAAATGCGTCACCTAATTTGGTACATATAGTCAATGGCGCGCTGTATTGGTTAAATCTTAAGTCGTGCAGTCTTGAAATTCACTTTCACGATTTATTTAGATCTGTGCGCTTACCCCTCTCAATATAATGAATACCACGACAGTAGGTAATCTGGCCTTTTAGCCTTCTTGTGTGCCTCTTCATACTACCTCCTTCTTCTACCTCTACTTACACAAAATACCTACTCTCTCTTGCTACTATTTCATTGTGAACACCATTAGTTATTTTACAAATTCTTTTTATTTATGAGGACCACGTTTCGTTATTAGTTAGAAATATATCCATATCCACCTTACTAGAGTATGAATGATAAAGGTAACATTTAGAAGAAATGTACCTGCATTTGCGTGGAGGGAGACTATTAATTGATGCAGGAAAAAAATACACCTCAGTACAGCCTGTCGGTACTTAAAGCCAGACCTTCCTGTCATCGGCAAACTAGATGATATGAGATTGACGCCTTTGAACGCGTTCCCATTGGTGCGAAATGTTTTCTATTTTAGATTTTAATATGATCGTACATGCTTCCGGGAGGACCTATATAAAATATTTTCATAAATAGCTCAGTTAATTTTAGCATTGGAAGGTTTTGAAAAACATTGGTAAACATTTAAATTCTACCTAATACTTGAGTGCGTATAACCTGACCATTTATTAGGAGGCAGTGCAAAATTAAAACTTGAGACTAATATGAGAGCGGCAATATCTGCTCTTAAGTTACAATCCATAACTCTCCCTCTACCTCATACATTTCCATACATCTTACATTTTGCCTGTCCATCCATATGATTATTTTTATAACATTCCTTGTACGGGTTTCACTCCCCGTTTTTGAGACGACGCCATTGGATCCAAGTAAGTTGGCCACCGTCCTACTCAACTTGAATATAGCCTCCCCGTCCAAGTGGGCTGGGATGAATTGTTGACACGATGCAAGTAGTTAGTGTCCAAGTGATGCGCACGCAGCGTCCAAGTTTACTTGGTCCAAGTATACTTGGGTTGTGTCAATGAGGCCTTAACTACATATTTTTTTTAGCACTATGTTGATGTGTGATCTGTTTGACAATGATCTGATTATTAGTATAAATAGTTGGGGGAGAAAATATCTTAAATGCCAATGTAAAACCAATCTGGCAGTGCAATAAAGCCTTATACCAGAAGATTAAATCATTGTCCCATTATGTAAATTAATTGATAAAAAAATTATACCTAACAACGTTTTCTACTTCCAGTACATCACAGGGAAGGAAATACCTGGCTTCATCTTCATGGATACCTTCTCTGCGGGATGCATTTTACTTAACGAGTTGATGGGACCACAAAGAACACATAATTTTTATCTTGGGAAACCTTAGCCCCATCTAAAAGTTGGTTTTCACCTAGCGTTGTCGGGGCTCTGTGATGTCGACTGTATGAACAAATAACTGGAGGGATTTTAACTCACGGGCGCTCTTCGTCAGATGGGCTTCATTTTAATATTTCATTTGATAAACAAATACATTTCAAACGTATTTAAAAACCTGAAAACTCATATCGGTTTTGTTTATAAAGTGACGCTAAAATACATCATCACAGTATTTGAAATAATTATATGTTACCGAAATTAAATATGTTCCTATAAAACACGTTTCTCAATATTTTCTTTGATCGAAATGTTTTGTTTGCTTTTATAGTGATTTTTTCAGCGGTAGCAATATTACATACATTTTTGCGTGTGAATTTACTTTTTATTATGATTACTATTTGTATCATTAATAGAAATAAAGAAATATTTAAAATTGCACGTTGATATTTAAACAAGCTGTTAAGCTCATAGTTGTGTTTTTAAGTAATAATTTT
>CABFVX010001973.1:98204-125718 GCA_902151425.1 Timema shepardi
TTTTTTTTTTTTTTTTTTTTTACAATTTGAAAGGTATAGGAATAAAAGGGGGGATAGCCCAATTTAAACTCAAATTGAACTACTGCCTCCATTTGTTAGAGTTAGACAATCATTACAGTAGATTACCGTTATATCAAGAAGAGTGTTTTGATCATATTTAAATTAATTATATTTAAAAGGGTTTTCACTGGGGTTTAATATAAGTAGTTAGTTGTCCTGAAAAATGTATGTACTATTCCGTTACCCCATTTAACCCTGTACTCTTCATTTGTAAACAAATAAAATAGTATAGAAAGCATTTAAATTGTGCTATTTTCCTTGCTTGCATTTAATTTATACAATACCTATCCAATATCAAGCCCTTGATATTCCATCTCGTTGGAAATATTCAAGACAAAATAATTACAAGGGAATTTTTGAATACAGAAGTTTTTCATAGCTTCATCGGTTGTTTGCTTTGTAAAATAGCTGATACGGTGAAAGACCAAGGTGTAAAGAAGTGCTGGACAATATGTAAGAGATTAAACAAATTACATTTAAAATCAATAATGCTAAACTTTCTATGAAACTGAAAAATATTACTAAAAAAATATATGTTCATACTGGCAGTTATCAAAAAGAGTTTCTCTTTATTTCCATACTTTATCAAACCACTTGATTCCAAAAGGGGCATGAACCATGGCTATCCAGGAATAACTTTAGTTCGCCCTTAAAGGTTAAACGATTATTTTTCATTTCATTCCATTTAGAGCTATGCGTTAATAGCATTTGTGTAGACGCACCCTTAAACAGAAGAGACCAATTTTTTTCCCTTGGAATTTTCGGGAACGCGTATTTTAAAAACGTACACGGTATCTGTCATTGAAATGGTACACTCCCTTTACCCTTGACGATAGCAGTCTTACCTTGATGTATTACTCTATGGCCCTTACCTTTTGGGATAAAAGGAGTGAATATAATACAACATATTATAATGTTTTTAATATTAGTGCTACTGGGTACTGTCAATAAATTAGGTATTTAGTTGGATGTTATTACTTTGTAAACAAAATTGCAAGTCTAGCTAGAGCCAGAAGCTAAGAAATATTATTTTAGCATCACGTCTTACTACCTGCTCGGGCTATACGCTTATGTACTAATTACCATAAGATTTTTAGGGATAAGGAAGGTTATATTTAAAGGCAATCTACCCTCATTTACGTGAAAGAGTGGAAAACCATTTTGGAAAAAAAAACCATAAACACACCCCGCCTATATTCGAACATTGATCTCCCCATCATTAGCAGTCTAGTCTACCAAGAGAGTACTGCCTTAGACCATGCAGCCACCGAAGCGAGTAGCAAATAAATAAATCGGAATTAGTGAGAAACACTCGTTATTGTCCGTGATGATGTGATTTTACTTTTACACTTTTTATAAACTGGATTAAATGATACATTTATATTTAATTCAAATAATTTTCAACTTGCATTACTTTATCTTGGAAATCTGGGATGAAATCAGTCTGAAACATCTTTCTCAAACTCAATATAAATAATTGGTGCTTAGCAATAAAAGAGTAAGTTTTATATAAGAATACAATTAAGTATTGTATACTAAAACAGAGATGGGTGCCATGAATCAACATCACGTTGGAGAATTTACTTAACTCTTTTAAATATTATTAGAAGCTTTATACAAACAAATGTGTCATTTCTAATGGAACTCAGATTGACAGAGAAGATAGAGATTATTTGCGAATCAGCCTATCTTACTATTCTTTAAATCTTTTTAAAGTTTCCAAATTATTCATAAGCTCCAATCTGACCTCACCTCAAGTAGGATTAGAGTAGTATTTCTGAGCAAGAGAGTTGTTGCTTCAGGTTGAGTTAAAGTGGCGTAAGCCGAATTACAGCCAAAGAGCTTAGAAATGACGTCAACCAAATGTAGTATTTGACAGAATTTTATGATGAGACATTTGATTGCTCTAAAAGCTTTAATTTTGCCACTCCCACACATGTAAATAGGAAGTTTACTTTTTATACTATATTGAAGAAGTGTCCGGAATTTTAAGCTTGGATATTTGCTATACATACTTTTTTCTTACCTTATTCTGAGATTTAGTTTGACAAATTATTCAATTTTGGCTTCGTGGGATGGATGGTGCGTGAGTTAAAGTCGTTTTTTTGTAGTTTTTATGACAACACTTAGCTTGAAACGGAAATTAACTACCAAAACGAGATACCTATTTTTTTTTTAAGTAGATCTTTGGATTCGTATTCTGAACTAGATATATTTTTCAAAACCAAATATACCATTAAAAGATTCGAGTTGTAGTGTATACTATCAACAACTGTCGGGTTTTAATTTATTTTATTTCATCCTATGTGTTTGGTAGGCATGATTTATACTCTTTAACATATGCGATTTTGTCAGTTACAACTTAGTGTAGCCTATTAATATTTAATGGATTTGCCTAACCAAACTTAATTAGTTTTTCACATCGCAACACCAAGCGTATTTAAATATTAAAAATACATTTAAAAGATATAGTATAATTGTAAAGGAATCTTTGATCATAATAATTATGAGTAGTAACATATGTTTATTTTTATAAATAATACCAACATTTTCAACTTAATTCTCCAGAATAGTGACTTGGGCATAAGCCTTTAATAATGTTATAATTATGTCAACAAAAATGGGCGTACTTTAAAAGTAAAATTTTATTTTGCAGCTGATTATACAATTCAAGGTCCCCTTTATTATTTTTTTATCTCCTTAAGGTTTTTTTCATTATTATTGTATTTTTTATACATATGGGTTTTTTTATCGGAAGAAAGAGCGTTGAAGCAGTAAGAAGGCCCTTATCTTAATTGACAGGCGATGTACGGGAGAATTTAGTGCCAGTTCGTGGTGAATCGTGGGACCGCTAATCATTTGGTTGGGTGACTGGACCTTGGCGATGGGTCCTTGGGAAGGGGGCGAGGGGAAGAAGGGAGTTAGAACACACACACTAGGACATTGAGTAGAAGAGGGAAAGGGGGTGGGAGGGAGTGAACAGCTTAAACAACGGGGGATTATTGGGTTCATTTCTTCGCTGCCTGTTTGGTACAGCTTATTGAGAGAGTGATGTGAGCTGAATACGGGAAGCTCCGATAATTGGCGGTTTTATCTATAAGTAGGTTTATTTACGAGTTTTTTATATATATTTTTAAAGATACAACCGTTAAATGTATAACGACATAACTCAAACAATGGCCTAGCGTGGAAGACTCACTTTTTGGTTGTTTAGAATCTATTGTAAGCGACATGTACAGAAGGGCGATCGGTTAAGCTAATGAGCACATATTTTTTTTTAAACTAGAACACATCTCGACAGGCCGCTGTATTCTTTAGATGGTTACATCAATTCAAGAATTCCATGTACTTAATTATAATCATCGCTAGTTAGGCTATATGTATACACAATTGGGAGGGATTTTTAAAGCGGAAGATGTATTAAATCCATGAAAACCTACTGTAAGCGTTATCACACAGTGAATTTATTTATGGAAAACGGAAGCAGCTGCAAAAGATTAACTTCAATTAGGTTAGGTTATTGTTAAATTGGTTAAGTTAGTTAACGTTAAGTAAGGTATGTCCGTGTCTTTCTAAACACCATACATATTTGATGTCATATTAATATATTATAAATAATATAGAGTATTGTTTGAGCTACACTCATCAAAATCTATATGCACCGACAAGAAACATTAAAATTGGAACATAATTTATAGAAAGTAAATACAACTAGTTTTTTTTATTCCCATGTCTTAGTATCTGTTCAGGTTATACACATATATGATAATTACTTTAATAGGATAGAGATGAAGAAGGAAGCATTTTAGAGGTAAGCTTCCCGAATTTGTGTGGAAAGAGAGTACGTAAATTATTTTTTGGAAAACCATCCTCAGTAGATCCGACCAGAATTCAAACCCTGATCTCCCCATTATCAGCAGGCCAGTCTAACTTAAGAGTGACGCCTTTGAAACCATTCGGTCACTGAAGCGGGTAACACCAAGTTAAACTTTGGTAATAAATGGAAATCAACTGATTTTAATTATATTCAATATGAACAGGATAATCTTTTAGCCAATCAGTGCTATATATGATACATAGAGCTAATACATATGAGCCTAATATTTAAGATCACATGAATTAACTATGTGATTACTACCCTGGTCAAGAGTAACCAAATTCGGTAAAGTAGATATTTACCGTCTTGTGTATCTAACAGATGGCAGCCCTAAGTCAATTTGAGTTAAAATTGGACTTTTCTCCTTCTACCCCTGTACCCTCCATTTGTTGTTTTAGGAGCTATCTGGTTTACTGAAGTATTGACTGAGCTGTGGTAGTCTTATTAATTAAAGTCAAAATTGTTATTAGTAGCTGTGTTATTAACTACCGCAAACCGTTTTATGATGGCTCCAAAATCAACTAATATATTAGGGCTTATAATGGGGTGAATATTTTAGGGGCATTCTGTAGCCTATATACAGGATGGAGCCGAAACAATTTGACGATTAATAATTTGAAAATTAACACTTTGATTAAAAAGTAAATATTCACTAGCTAAATAAAAGCAAACTACATAGTACACTTTTTCACTTTTTTATGATATTTTCCCTCAGATGAGCTCCACTGGACGTCAGGTGAACCTCAGCGTGTTGTCCATCAATTCCTTCAGTAAGCATACAGTAGCCCCATGGCTTCTTTGGTGCTGACTAACAGCTCACAGCTGATAGCTAAAAGCTTTGAAAAGTTACCAGACCAAATTATGTATCCCTACGCCGAACTATATGATCTGCAAAAACATGTGTTTAGCAGATGTCACTTCTGACGGTCAAAATTTAGGTATATTGTAATGAAAAAACCTTTACAGTGTGAGAGAAATGTGTATTATCAATATATTTTTATATATAATTTACTTTGTCTAGTATCAAGTGTCTTCTGACATCTTATACTGTAACAACAATAGTTAACATCAAGATGCATAAAGATTGTGTTTTTGTTGGGCGCCACCCCTAGTATCTAGGAGAAAAATAATAAAAATTAAAAGAAAAAAAAATTACCTCGGCTAATTCAGTCAGTGGCACTACGACTCTCAATACTCGAGACCACTGGGTAAACTTAAAAACTAAAACATGAACAATTTATATGAAATGGATTGTTGGAACAAAATGTAATTTAGACTACAATAAAAAAATAAATGTATAAAATAACAATCGTTGGCACATTTGTGGATTTATTATTGTTTCTCCTTTTACCACATCCCAAGCCTACCTATGGAATTCCGGGTAATTATAATTCTAATTTAACAAAGTATAGAAAAGTATTGTTGAAAAAAAAAGAATATATAATAAAAAAAATTAATAATTAGACATAAAAATTAAATGTTAATTAATTCTCTGCATTAATCTATCTTTCTGAAAGTAAATGAATTCTGATTTTTATAGGAGAAAAAAAATGATATTAATAATTGATAGTTAAAGAGTTGGCTTGGCCTCACCCCTGAATTAGTCTATATTGACACCAACTTCAGAGATTTGTTACACTTTAGTAATTCGAATTCTTACGCAATTTGAAACAAAAATAAACAATCTAGTTCTTGTGCACAACCTTAGCTTTCCATTTTACCACTTGTACTTTAATTCACAACCTATAATTCACTTTAAAATAATTTTAATTAGGAGCTCCACAGATTTGGCTCCATGTTAAACCAACCCCGAAGAAGAAGACCTCGTCTCCTATCGAAAATCTTCCAAAAATCAAATTTAAAAATGTTCTATTCATACTTCCAGGTCCAAAGAGAAAACTAATACATAAAAAAACAAAAGATAAAATGTTGGCTATGGACTAGGGATAAAAATCAAATAAAATGCAGGTTTAATATAAATATAGAAATATAACCCAATGAAGGTGAACAATGTTTTCACAAAAGAATTAAATGTTTATTTCTATCCTTAAAAATTGAAAATCGCGCTCGTTTTGAGTTATTTACATCGAGCTTTGTTTCTTCTTCTACAACCACGAGACTCGCTTCTCACTTGTTTGATAGAACTGCGCATGTGTTAAAATAAACATGGCTGACGTTCATAATAAATACGAGAGTTAAACACACTTCTTAGAAGGATAATTAATATGTTTAATAAAAGGTAAGTGTTCTTATTTAAATCAAAATTCTTTATTTAGATTATTTAAAACAATGTTATACGTTGTTCCTTCCGTCCTTTTATTTTATTTAATAGATGTAAATAGTATTATTAGTCAGGCCGGCAACCATTGTTCACAAAAGGTAGAAAACATAGGGAAATACAAGGTAGGGTGGCAAATTACGTCACAATATACCTAAATGTTGACTGTCATAAGTCAGCTGTGAGCTGTCAGTCAGCATCAAAGAAGCCATGGGGCTACTGTAGATCATCCAAATGTTTCCACCACCCCTGTATAAATAGCTATAATTGGAATACTACTAAGTAGTCTCAAGTTGTCATATGAAAAACTTAAGCTAAATTCGCACCAAATACATATCTTGGATTTCAATTATATTTTAATAATTTAGTTTTTTTAGGGCAAAACTAATTTTAGAAGTAATCTTACCTAATATTAGGTCTATATGATTAATAAATTTGAATAGTTAATTGTATTCAACATTTTGAATGCCTTATCTTATAAAATTAGTTTTTTTTTAATATTATGGGCAACTCTGTCCTTATAATGCTGGACCTTAACAAGATAGAAAATGTAAGCCTGGCATAAAACTTTGGGTACTCGCTGTGTACGTGTGTAGTAAAATTGCATATATCATTAAACTAGTTTCATTATAGCGACCAACCCAATAATGGTAAAGTTAAAAGTGGTGTTACTAATAAAATAATTAACAAGAAAACAAATTTAACATAAATAATGCACGTTATTTTTCCAATTACAAACCGTACAAAAATAGAAATTAAATGCTTAAAGTAAAGATTCTCTAAATAACAGCACATACCACAAATAAATACAAAACCATGTTTAAGTTAACGATTCCTTTTCAAAGAGAACCATTAATATATTAAGATGGCCTCTTCAAGAATAGTTAAATATTTGTTGTTCAGAAAATTTTTAAAAATATATTATGAAAAATATCCGATATTAAGTTTCCTTTTAATCTTTGTAGCTTTCTTAAATGTAATCCTCATACCGCCAACAAACGACCGTGTACGTAGAGTCTCCATAATTCTAGAATTCTTTACATGTGAAAAGAATAAAAATAATGCAGACAATATCAATAAAACGAGCTTACATCATCACACATATCATCAAGACTTGAAGACATAAAGTAAATGGAGAAGGAAGGAATATACTTGATGGCTGAACAAGATACTATTTTGCACGTTGTTGATGGATTTAATTTTGTATTCCGCGTTCAAAAGTGCTCATAAAATTTGATGGTTATAGACACGTCTGAGGCATCTCCTTCCAATCCTTACAAAGTTTACTTTCTACTCAGAGTTTTTTTTCTTTCTAAACACAAGAACGTACTTTGTAATCAATGACTTAGACCATCAAGGGAAGTTGAATGCGAGCACATAAAAATTAACGAACCCATTTTAATTACAATTTTATAGATAAGGCTTGTTGCTCCCCACGGCTTCCCAAGGGGATGTTTTAACCAGATAATTTTTAATTGGGAGTATTCAAAGCGTACTTTCCAAGCACAGATATTGTGTTTACACATTAATTGAAAACTCGCTTATCTTTGGACAGAATTATAATAATAAAAACCCAAGCCCTAATACCTAGATATTTACTAATAGGATATCAGAATTAATTCTTAAACAAATAGCATCGCTCAGAACCGAACCAGGGTCTCCTATATACATATTAGACTAGTCTAGTCGCTAAGACACGGGGAATTATATTAATTAATCGTTGATAATATGCTTTCTTTCTAATAAGAGCCCTCCAGTGTTCGTTCACGATAATTTTAACTTTTTCCGATAGTTTCAAAGCTACGGCCACCTCGCACACGAATTAAGCAGTAATTACCGTTTTACTCGGATTGCCGGTGACACAGAGGTCAGGGTTTGAATCCCGGTCGGGTGAAAACAGTTTTTCCCTTAAAGGTTTCCCACTCTCCTTTCATGCCAATGTAGTTTTTTTTATATAAAATATATAGATTTATGCTTCCTAGCCTCATTAGTGGAGTTCAACTCCGGTTAACTATACAAATTAGGTTTAACTGCTTTTAAGAGTGAACCTGTCCCCTTATTTTTTCTAGGTGGTTGGATCAAATCAAGACGATCCTAGCTAGATTCCTCGTAGTTTTGAAGAAGATTTTTACTATTTGTACACGGGTGTGTACTGATATAATTAGAGAATACCTGACCGTTAGAGTTGGGTGTGTATGGCTCATCTACGGTTGGAGTGTAGGCTACTGGCAGCAATAAGAAGGTTTTCATTGCAAACATTGGTTGAAAGTCATTAATGTCAACCTATTTAGAAATAATTTTTATTTTCTTAGTAATTATATATTATCAATAAAAAGTGTAAGAAAACGATTATAATAACAACACTCTGCTAGCTGTCACCTACCTACACTCCCATCATAGATGATCTATAGACTAGTTCAAGGTGGGCTCTCCTAGTTAAAGTTTGTAAATAGGTATAATATAAATGTATGTGTGTCTAGAATATATACGTTAAATTCCACGATTAAAACAATGAAGTGAATAATGTTTTGAAACTTGCACCGGTGCACATATCAACAATGGCATCAGTCTCGTCTGGTCTACCAGTGAATGAGGGGTTGAGACTCGAATCCCATCTGTGTGTATATAAGGCAGTTTCTCCCTGAATGTGAGAACAATATCTTTAAACTATACCTTCCTCATCCATAACCCATTAGTGTAATTAAAATTCGAATAGCTCAGACAGGTAATGAGACTCGGTTCAAAATATACGTTTGAAAATAATGTGGTAATTAAAAGGCTTCTGATTGAACTTAGTTTTATACTGATTAAATGTAATGTGAAAAATATTATATGTCTATAAAAATAATGAGGAAAGCAACCTATCTTGCAAATGAGCTCAATAGAGAGAGAGAGAGAGAAAGACGATACAAATAACTAACTACCACATTCTTGTATGCAGTTTTAATGAAACGCCACCACTCGGTCAAACCCGTTATCAAGTAATGGAAATATTCGCTGTCACTGAACCCCTCCTATTATCATGGATTAAACCGGAGAGTAATAGAGAGAAGACTGTCGTTGGACAGTAATTATTCAAAGAGTATGTTGTAAACTTCATCGTTGAGACTAAATTCTTAGGTCAATGAAACCTCGACACCAGAGAACCTATCGGACATACAGAGAAAATGGCGGGGGGAAGTTGTTAAAATACTTTGTGATTATCTTTATATTGCTCCGTGCTCTTTATTGCAGACACGGTTAGCAAACACATGGTGTGGTTGCAAACATACATTTACTGAAAAGTTAATTCAACTGTTATTTCGTGAATATAGAAAAAGTAAAAAATTATGTTCTTAAACTTTTATATGGAATACGGTGTAATGTACAAGATGAGTTTTTAAGAAATTAAAAACTTTTTTAGTAACAATTTTTATTATTTTAATATTTTATTAAATATATTTTATAGGTATTAACTATATATATATATATATAATTACAGCTGCAGTCCACGTGAATTGACGTATAAATATGTGAAACTAGATCTAGTAACTTTTTATGGTAGACTGTACTTCCTATGAAAATTGGACTGTGATGGATATGTATGGTTAGAGAGCCTAACTACATATATATTTGTGGTCTTGGTTTGATTTTGGAAGAAGTGTATTCAGAGCGTAATCGTGTTAAGGTGGCAAGTTTAAGGGACTGTAAAAAGTATGTTTTTGATGTGAAAACTATCAAAACGTAGCTCTATTTTTACCATTTTATCGGAACCGACTCTATCTGTCTAGTATGTTATATTTGGCTCGTGATTTTATTAAGTAGTGTTAGTAATTTTTGTTAGCTGACATACGCCTTATTTTATAGGATAAGAGCTAATAGATTAGTTTCGTGTATTTATACGTCAAATCATGTGACTTTCATAATAATAATAATAATTATTATTATTATTATTATTATTATTATTTTAAAAGTCTGTAAAATGATGGCCATTTTTATTGGTTTTATTTCAAAAAAATTTCACACAACAATGAAAACTTTAACGTGTTGCCTAGGGATTCTATAAAAAGTTATATGTAAATAACAATGATAAAGTAAACTGAAACGGAAAGTAATAATAATAATAATCATTATTATTAAAAAATTAACAGATACTAAAATAAACAAAAATACTAAATAAATTGATACAGAAAGTAAAATGATTGTTAATGAATAGTTATTGAAAGAGAAATTAATATTGATTCCATGTACAAAAGTGATTTATAAAAATCCTTGTGCTCCTCTGACCTTATTGAAGGAGTACTTCCTTAACAAAGTAACATGAGATCTTCATATTTTGAGTCGGGAATCGGCACTCCTTCTTTTTTGAGTGAACGAATGGACGTTCTTCAATTTCTTGTTTTGCCTTTTTAAGTAGGATTGTTTTATAGCTTGTCCGAACAGTTTTATCTCAAATTACGTCTTTTCGTCGTAAAGCTATTAGTCTCCACCAGAAATACGTCAAACATTACTTTTCCTATATCCCCTACACTAAAAAAGATACAGATACGTAACTTTGTCTGGATGTAATATTGATAAGGAGGTATTAAAACTGAACATATCTAAAAAATAGATTTTAATGAATTACGTCTATTCGTGTGGAGGCGACGAGTTGTTTGTGAGGTGAAAATTCGTTTATGAACAGTGTAAAATGACTAATTTTTTCAAAAATTTAAAATGTTTTAAAAATTTATCTAATGATTTGCTTACAAATGTGTACATTTGGAATGTTTTACATGACAAATAAAATTGATTAGGCCTACTTGTTTCTCGGGGTAAAATTCGTGTAAGGATGTAATCCTAGTTGCGGCGTTTAGATCATGACAATCGGGCCACAAGTAAGCCCGTGTATCAGCGATTGAATCAAAGTGGCCTAGTTTGTAGTGAGGTCAACTTTTTTTTTAAAAGTTTAGTTATAATAAACGCTATTAAGATATAAAATAAATATGTTTGTTGCCTTATTTATTGATTTAACATTAAAAGTTTATTTAAAAAATGTTTTCAAATTGGATTTAAAATTCAATTTGTTCAACACCTTAGCTCAGTCGGTAGTGTGACTGTCTACTGAGCTAGTTGTCCCGAGCTCGATTCCCAGAATGACCGAAAATTTATAATTGATGAAAATATGGGTTTAGCCTTTCACATTGATAAATTGACGGCCAGTGACTGTATTCTGTGCCTGCCCTAGTGTTAAGTTATATTATATAACATATGAAGCTACGACAGGCCTAGCAAGCTGGTAGTGTAAAATATATGGCTTGAATAGAAAACTGACCCAGGCCCCAGGCTGGAAAAAGTAATGGATGTAAATTTAAAATTAAATTTATCTCTACAATTAGCTAGTTTTAATTTTGGTTGGCATAAAAATCAATTAAATATAAAAATAAACAAAGATGTCCCGATAATTTATATAATTTTAAATTAAGTGTAATGCAGAATAAATAATGTATTTGATAATTTTATTACTATATATTATAATGTAATTACCATCCTATATTGTGACTAAAGACGCATTTGAGAAATTTTTCAAACATATTCAATTATCTAACTCAACACTTTAAAGGAAAAAACCTCACTGCCGTTGGTCAGTATCAAACACTACCCTTCAGAACTATAATGCGTTCGTTACTTTAATGTATGTTGTTATTAAATAAGCATGTCACATATATACAAAAAGGGGATTAGAAAACTGATAAAGTAAGATTGCTAACATTGGACCACCCAAGAAAAAATGATAAAGCTACAGACATTCGTTGTATTTAACATATACTTAATACATATAACCAATAAAAAATTTAACTTTATAGGAGGTGTCAGACAGTCTCGACGTTTTTAGATATTAATCTCATTTAGGATTTTCTCCCTCACATTAAAACCATAAACAATAAATTATTTGTTTTATAATTTCCTTGGAACGTAGACATTAATGTGATGTGTAACTAGATACTTGATTATCTAGTTTTAATTAGGGACTGTGTTTAGTATTGTTCAAACCATCAGAATTAGAGATAATAAAATACCAAATCAAAAAAGTTGGCTGACAACATTTGTGAGGAAGTCACAAATAGTCGTTAAATTGGTTGAAATGTTAATTGTTTGGTTTACTTTCATTTGTAATCAAACATATTCAAAATATACTAGTAAATTTATTTATTTATTTTGATAATACTGATAATCATTGATAATTCTTATCTGTATTTTCTCTACCCTAGCCATTATAAATATGTAAATTTAATTCAGTGTTTATAAATTTTATATTTTATTAATGTTTGTCAATTTTTTATCTTAATACTGTAGGTGTTTCGTACACTAACATTAACACATTATATTTAGTTATTATGGATGATTTAATAATACATACAAGTGTGTATGTGTGTATGGATGTATATATGTATGTATATATGTATGGATGTATGTATGTAGGGCCTATATACATGTAATGAAAGGTTGACGAAGAATTTATAGCAGCATATCTAGACTTTTAAGATATTTTTCAATCTTCGAACTTTATATAATCGTTATAGCACAGACATAAACTTAGCGTTTAGACCTCAATCTCCCACTCTAAAAAAATTGCGTATTTCGTAACATAGTAAACCCTGATTCCCCAGGGTAAGTATGTAAATACAAGGGTGCTATAAAAAAAAGAGAGTAAAAGGCAGATGCAAGGTACATTGTAGCAAGATCACATTATATTACTTTAGAGACTTTTTTTTAATATAATTGCATATTTATCACTTGGGCAAACATATCCACTAAAGTTAGGTTCGTGTTACCCCATTACACTGCTATATTATATGTCATTAAAACAATCTTGGTTCATCTTCCAGACTTACCGTCACCAGGCATTATCGTGTGCTAATTGCTTATATTTAGTCTGGAAACAAGCTTGTATTGGCTGTAATTCTTATATTACTTTGTATCCATATAAACATAAAGATAAAATATTCACTGTACGACTAATTACAATCACAAGAAAAGTCATAAGTTTGTATCCGGTCGGTATATTATTTGAATAGAGGTTAGATTTGTTTTACTTGTATCTTTATTAATTTTATTTGTTTCTTTATTTTAAATTTGCTTGGTTAAGAAAAATCACTACATTTAACTTGTTTTTGAGAGCATTCGTTTATTTAAGCATTACTGTGCTGGTTTTATTTTGATTGTGAATAGGTAAGTGAGTTCACTTATTCTCTCTTGTTTAGAGAAATAGGTTGAAAAATGTGAGTTTTAAAGCACTATATCCCGTAAGTTACGTGAAAATGAGATGGGTAAGCCACAAAGATAAATTATTTGTGAATATGTCAAACCCCTCCCCATTCTTCCCTCGCCTTCCTTTATTTTCTTTTATTGTACCAGGTCTATATTTAGGCATCAATTTCCTCCAACTTTAGAAATCCAACATATAGCGAGCCTAACGCCCTATAAAATTATAAGAACATAACAAAAAATACATTTTGAAAGGCCGGCATTGACAAAAGGTCACTTGTATGTGTTTATGTATGTACACTGTACAATATATACTATGTATGATGTGTAGGCATATATATGTATGTATATACGTATGAATTTATGTATATATGTATGTATTATATTAGTTATATAGACTATGTATGTATGTATGTATGTATGTATGTATGTATGTATGTATGTATGTATGTATGTATGTATGTATGTATTTATGTATGTATGTAATGTATGTGTGCATAAAAGTCACTTACTATCTAAAAATGCAGCCAATTATTGTCAGGGTAGTAGTAAAGGCTTAGCGGCAAAAGATTCTTTTTTTCATGAGACTTATAGCCTCTAAGGTACTTTAAAACTGTATATTTGTTCATAAAATATTTTAGAATATTGATATGTAGCTAGAAAAAGTTAGTAATTTAGTTTCCTTTAGTGCAAACTACATAACAATTTCTTAAAGAATGAAAGATTTCTGGCCTCGGGCAGTTTAGGAGCTTCATACCCCAAAATACCCCTTTACTAGTCTACAATAGTTAAGGTAGTAATTATTTTAGGATCACACTAATAGTATATTTGTAGTGTACATTACCTTAAATAAATTGTCTAGAATAATATCACATGCATACCTATATAGTGGAAACGTGGTCTAGGTCTGTTATTACAAAAGTTACTGAAACTACTCTCAAATCAGTCATGTTTCAACTTATGTTTATCTCCAGTTGTTACTTTTGACCTATAGTATCAAAGCCAATCAAAATATTAAAGTTAATAAAGATATTATTAAGCATGGTTTGCTACCCATCAGGGATATTCTCATTTTAATTAGGGAAACGTGGAAGAGATGAGGAAGGTAGAACTCTCCCTCCACGAAAATGCGGGTACAATTGATTTAAATTATTCCTTCCCCAACCTTAATCAATGCTTGTAGTTAAAACATATTGTCTGAACAAGTAGAAAAATGCCTTTGTAATTCTTCTTTAAGATATCAAAGTCACAGCATCAGTTGAAAATGAAATAAAAAATCCTTCTTGTGATTTAGGCCACTCTTGTTCCAGACAGTTCCTCCCCAACGTAAGCAAGAGTCACGAGTGTCGTAAGTAACATCCCGCTGTTCTCAGTGAGGGTCCCACAGGAGATTCAAAAACCATAATGAGGGACCTCCTGTCTCCTGGAGGATAACTTCATGAAACATCTGAGCTTTTACGTAGATGTTCGTGTTTGTTTGTTAAAGCACATTGTTTTGTTCAATCATTGGTTTAGCTGTATACTTATTTCCTTTCAAACAATCGGGTTACCTAGCTTTTAAAGTTGTTTGATGCTCCCAGGAATTTAGTTAATGGCTTAAAAATAAAATAAGAAGCTATTTTTCATTTGTATTTACAAATAACTTGAGAGTAAAAAAAATATTTCTCAATATTTTACTAACATATTCAACTAATTATTATTATTGTAGTGTACATGTTTGTTGGATATAAATATGATGTATTATTTTGATGTAATAGAATTTTTAAATAATTACGCCATCTAAATGGCAATAAAATATTTTACTAAATATAAGTAATATTTTATTAAATATAATAATATAACAGTTTATCTATCCGACAGTGGCTAAGTCAGTAGCGCACCTGATTTTTGAACTAACGACGCCGGGTTCTAATCCTTGTATTACAGACAAATCCAGCACAAGTTAAATTAGAAATTTCCTTTTAACAGTGAAGAATTAACGGTCGTGATACTGTGTGTTTTATGTTCTAGAATTAATTTAATTTGTAAAGTATTATTTTAGTAGGAAGAACAATAGAAGTTAATTACTAAAGTTACAATTTTTCTAAATATATTCATACATCAAGTCATGTTATCTTCAGGTGTTACTTTTGATCGACACTTTCAATACCTATAAAATAGTACAAATATTATCGTAAAATGTTATCAATGTTGACCGCAAAAAATATGTTTGAATGTTCTCCGATTTTCTTCCAACCAAGATCAGAATATAGGTCCCATAGTAATTTAATCAAAGATAATATAAGTTAAACCATTGATAAAATAAACAATAAAATTTTTATCTGTCACTGCCTCCAATCTTCCAGTGATATTGAAAATCATATATATGTTTATTCGTAAGCACCATTGGTATGGCATGCAATGTTACCATGGTAGTCAAAGTTAGTTTAAACTGAACCTTTGCTTTGTTTTAATCTCTCTTTATAGAACTAATTGGCTAGGTTTCAACGGAAATACATTATAATGTGAGATTCATAGAGCAGCGCCTATGTTTGAGTGGTCAAATTTGACCACGTGGAGGAGAACGTATCACAGCTACAGTTTAGACCACCTCTGCTTACCCTGGAAAAACTCCACGACACGCAACTGCTAACAGAAACTTTAAATCATCAGCTGTATCGCACGATCAGCGTCCTCCACAAGAACATAAATATGGTGACGAGACGAGCTCCGAGCAAATCTCAAAAATGCCACGCAATCATCTCTGTCCACTTGGCGCGAGTTGAAATGTTACGCTCAATTTGTTCTGCAATCCTGGTTCGACGGGTGTGCGAATTATAATTGGGTGAACATAATAGTTCACCACCACTAGATGTATGCCTTAGTGATTGACTTTTAAACAGGAAGGCCAAGAATCGATAGGCACTGTGGCTATTTGTTAATTATTCCAAGAAAACTCAGGTACATTTTCTCCTCTCAGAAGGAACAGCGCAAATTTCTGATAGTCCATTTAGGGACTAGCCATGTTTTAACTGTAACATTTTTCACCATTCATAGTACTGTTCGTACCATATGCATACATTAATAATTAATTCCTCTAGGTGGGTGACCTGGCGGTCTAGGGGTAAGGTGTCGGACTTCTGTGCTGGGGTTCCGGGGTTCAATCCTCGGTCCCAGCACAGATTCATCTGATTACCAAACCCTTCCTTCACCTCTGACAAGACATCTTGGGAATGTGGGGAATGCCGGGCCTCCACCGTGGTTCGGATTCCACGTTACCACATTAACGTAAGAGCATATAACCCGAACGGGTAGTAAGACGCGGTGCTAATAATAATAATAATAATAATAATAATTCCTCTAGTCATGGGTGTCCGCAGGGGTGGGCAAGAGGGAGCACTTGCCTCCCCCCTTCTCCCTGGATTATGTACGTTTTAATTCATTACAGATTGATCAGTTTATAACATGATATACACGTATATTGTACAATACATTAGTACATATTAGGTACGGTAGTGTCGTAATAATCATGAAATTTCTTCTCTTGTTACAGTAGTAGATTGTCAGTCTAATAACAAAACTGTTTCATAACTATCTCTAGAATCTATCTTATGATTGGTTTGTGACATTTTATTTACTCAGTTCGTTGCAATAGAGCTTTTCATCATGCCTGGTTATTTCAGTATAAGCCTTTACTAGCATACTCAGAGTATTTAAAAGGTGCTTTATGTAAGTTTCGTGTGTTGCTTAAACCAAAATTGAAAAGAGGAGATCAAGGGATGTTTATTACTACAGAGTTTGTAAAATATAAAGACTTTCACGAAACCGCACGAATCCATATAAATTCTAAATAGCATAAATGTTCCAATATTGAAGCCAACAACATCGTGGCAATAGCAGAAGGAAATAACTACTGATAAATTTACAGAAAAATAATGCTGCTCATACTACCGTATAAGAAAGGAGAAAAAAAATATTTTTAATCGTGTCGACAATAGTTTTTTGTGGAACAAATGACATTCCTCTCCAAGGCAAATTAAATTTTATTTATTAGAGTTGAAGCAAAGGATAATATTGTAAAAATCCTTCCGAAAACATGCAGCAACAATGTATTGTTCCGTTAAAACTTAAAATGAAATTATTTATATTTGCGGAAAGTTTATTCAAGATGATTGTAGCGGCCGCTGCCGTTGGGTTTTCCATTTTGGCTGATATCACAGGGATAGACATAGGGATTGGCGGTGCCAAATCAAATCTGGTGGCATATCGGCTGTATAACGAACGCTTGCACTAACTCCAAGGCTATCATTTCTCTTGTAGTAATAAGTGAATATTCTTCAATATTAGAATCAATGAATCTATATTCTCAGGCCATTGAATCAGACATATTAAAAGTGAGCAATCATGTATAAAAAATAATAACTATTATGGTGCAGCATAGGGAAAATTCTGTATCAATTTTTTGAATATATTCTTAGACATACTACTGTTAATAATATTACAGATGAAATAAATTTTGGGCTTTTAATATTAAGAAAAGTCAAAAATCAAGCTCTAAGAGCAAATCATCCCAATGACTCTATAAATGAGTATAATAAACGATCAATTTTTATTTAATATGTAGATTCTTTAATTTCCTCATTGCAACCACGATTTTCAGATGAACCTAAATAAACATTTAGTTTAAATAAGTTACATCACAAAAAAAAAATATCGGCCAAAATTTGTTTTGCCCAATTAACAACAGATATTCAAAAATATTATGACAACTATAAGTTCTTATCTGAATCACCCGCCTCAGTGGCGTAGTTGGCTAACGCGCTTGTCGTGTTGAGCTCGACTGCTGAGGACGGGGAGATCGAGGTTCGAATCTCGGTCGGGTGAACTGGGGGTGGTTTTTCCTAAATGGTTTTCCACTCCCCCTCCACGCTAATTTGGGTTCACTTCCTCTAACTGAACCTTTCCAGTTCCTAATCCATTAAAGTAATTAGTACTTAAAGCGTATAACCCGAACGGGTAGTAAGACGTGGTGCTAAATATTATTATTATTACTTATCTGAATCAACAATATAGTATAATTTTTTGTTATTGAAAACTCAGATACCCATAAGTCTATCAATAATTACTGAAATTATTGATCACCCTACAGAGTTTTATCCTGCCATCAAAAAGGCTTTATTACTTGCGCTTGCTTTGCCTGCAACTGCATGCACAATCGAACGATAATTCAGTAGTCGTTGGGGAGTGAAAACATATCTTGGTTTTACAATTAGCGAAATAGACTATGTGGGTTGTTCGTGCTAAGCATTTAGAGAAGAAAAGTTATTCTAAAACAAGATTTTATTAATCTAGTTATTACTAGATCTGGTCAAAAGCCTAGACGATTATTTTTTGCCTTCAAAAACGATCAATTATGATATTAAACGAAGAATAATTTTATGATTTACATGTAATTCGACCATCTTTATTTTTTGTGTGATACAAGTTATGATTATTAAATTTCCTTTCCTAATTAATTTTTACTAAGAAATTATGTATTTATTTGGTTATTGTAAATTCAAAGTTTGTAAGATTTGGTTTAATACACTCTACTTTGTTTTTATTTGTTTATATACCTTTTTGTTCATATTTCAGTTTAAGTATAAAATGTTCTATATTTGAAACTACTTTGTTTCTTCTTTGATATATTTTTGTTTATATATTGTATTTGTAATAAAAAACGTTCCTTTTTTGCAATGAAGCAATTTCTATATTTTTATGTAGATAAAGTTTATTGTTGGAATAGGAATGTGTTTTTTGTGAATATGTATTTATACAGTGAAAAACCAGACAATAGTTTATTTACAGTTTTATAACCAACTGTAATTTATAAAGTCTTGCCCTCTTCCCCCTGGATAAATTTCAGCGGACGCCCATTACTCTAATGGAATAAAGATGAATAAAATAGAGTAGTAAAGTAAATGAAGCTCATTTGCGTTTATGGAGAATGTGAATCCATTTAGGAAAATCTATTGTCAACACACCTATTTTTGATTCAAACCCCCATCTCTCCGTCACCGGAAATCCAATCTAGCACACTAGTGACGTTCTAAGCCATATGACCACCCATGCGAGTTAGGAGTAATACAAAATTGTAAAAGAGAGTATCAATAAAATGCATTAAAGTTCAGTTTGATGTCAAATCTAATGTAAAACTAAGCCCGGTTTAGATCAGTTAGGATTGAAGCCAGGTCTCTCAGGACAGCGTCATGAGTGTCATTTGATCACAGAGACATCGGAAACAATGGATGACTTTCCAAGGCCTCATGTCGGTCACGGTAAACACACACACGCATGGAATAAATACTAAACAGCGTGTCCATATATCCTCTCCGGGCCATTACTTTAAGACGTACCCCCCATGGACTGTCGTTCCCAAGGCAATTAAACACTTGGCGAGATGGTCGGTGTCACGCCACTGGGAGAAATACGACGGTGTACCAACTAATGGACGGTCAGTTGTTGCGAGGGTACCTCCTCCGATTTATCACTCGACTTACCGTACTCTACAGCGTCTTGATGACAAGATATGGGGAAGGTATTCTTGGGAGTATTAAAAATCGTCACACGCGGAGTAGGACATTTACGGGGGAGATTTTTTAGGAGACATTACATTCTTACTTAGTTTCAAAATGTGCAATTAAATAAACTCATAAAATGCATAGGCCTAAATAAAGGCGCACAATATGGCATATAATCTTGTTTTTCGATTACGGGGAGGTCGGGGCTTAGATCCCAGTCAAGAGTACGGTGTGGGGAAGCAGGGGCTTCCCCTGAGTGGTTTCTACTGTCCCTCTACAGAAATGCAGGTATATTTCCTCTAGACTATATCTTTCTCATCCTAACTTAATTAGTGTAGTTAAATACGTATACAATGGGTGGATAGTAAGACGCAGATATATCTCTCTCAGTCAATATATATATAATATTTTCTTTTCAGTAAATATAATGAACTTTCCAATGTAAGATACTCCATTCAACTCATACAGACTATACGTTGATTTAGTTACGAATGGTGGAATGGACAGTTGAAGCATCTTTATAAAATATAAACTTATTTTTTGCAGCCAACATTAATAACAATTTAATGTTTTATTAAAGTTTCTTTAGATGTATTGATAATATAATTAGGATAATTTGTAGGTAGATTTGCCACTTTTATCTGTATTCTGTCTTGTGCCCCCAGTGTTGCAAACGTCATCGTGTTCCCTTTCTCATTGCTATTCCTTACTAAGTAACGAAGAGCCACGGTAAGGTTGTTATGTTCTTCCAATGTTGATAGCTGAAGGTTTTCCTCTAATTTGGGATAGAAATTCGGCACTACGTCAGTAATCTTTACCTCCCCTCCCTTAAGATTTGCTGTACTGTCACAATTGCCCTTTTTCCTCATTGGCATGCCTTTTTTCTCTAACAAGTTGGTCCTTAACATTCTTTTCATCTTGTTCCTTACCATAGCCTACTCCTTTCCTCCACATTTCCCACATCATTCCTTATATTTTCTTCCTATCTCTTTCGATTTTGGCTTTTTCTGCCACAACGACCGATGATGTTGTTTTAGCCCTTTACTCCGTATTTACTATTCCTGACCTGACCAATACTGGTTACTTATTTGGCATGGATACCATTTCTGATACATTCTCAGATATTCCAGTCTTTAATCTCCTTTTTACCTCCATCTGAGTTTTTTTCAGTCTATAATTTATCTTGCCTCCCGCCTCTATAATACGGCAACTCCCCTGTGATCGTACATTAATCACTGGGTTGTGTATTTTGTCTATGTATGCAGAAGCTGCAGCTGAGTCTCCTGTCGACCCGTAATGGCCACCCCAGAATTAATTTCCCTGCCAGCTATTGACAACCCATACATAGCATGTGACTAAGAAGCCTTGATTTTCCATCTCTCCATACCTCTTGCATTTTTCATACTTTTCATACGGAGGCCTCTTACTAGAAGTTATTAGCGTTCCCATTTTTTAATTTTTTTTTACATATTTCCTCGTGGTCTCTGAAATGTTCCATTATACCATCCCTCCACAGAAATTCGATCTGATCTATCAGCTTAGTTCTGGCTTTTCTATTAACTAGCTACTCTATTATTGCCCCTTTTTCCACCCTATAATGGTGTTATTGGTGATAAATAGACCCACACTAAACTTCGATACCAAATCCTATTACTTGCAGGTGTACTGGTATTCCTACCCTTTTTGCCCAATGTTTGACATCTGCCAACAGCATTTCCACTATGATCCTTATTCTAAATTCATAGATGACACTCGAGATGGGAGAGCCAAAATTGGCCTCTATGTGTTCTTACTCAGTTACCTTTGCAGAGTATATAAATTATTCCCTTATGCACTTAATTTTCGGTACCCTCAAGTTCACAGTACTACCTATCTCCTTTTCCTGGATATCTCAATTTCTGCCCAACCAACCCTACTTACTCCTCCCTGTACTAAATCTCCATCTCTTTGAGGTCTCCCCATATTTTTTCCTTTCTCCTCTATTTATGAATTTAGTCAGAGAAGATGCTACAATCAGTCCAGATAGTGCCACATCATAGTCCCGGAGATAGTACGTGCTTTCAATCTTCGTTGCCGAATACCTCTCGTAAAATATAACTTAACCTGCATAATATTAAGTATCTTATGATTTTTAAAAACTGCATGGTGTGAGACCACAAACTAGATATAACGACCAAAAGGCCACCACCGTTAGCATTGATAATGCCAAAATTTGGGGATAGGAGGTGTCATGTGGTCAGCACAACGTGCCATCCGGCCGCTAATCTAAGTGTTTTAATCGGAGCTGCTGCTTATTTATTCAAATATTTACTGATTTGTCTTCACGAGACTGAGATTGACCTCGTTTCAAATAGATTTAATCTCAAATAAATTTATCTGTGAAGCAGTCTATTAATTGTGGATGCGCTGGGGATCAAACCCAGGACCTTTGGGTTTGTAGCCAGGAAATCTGAAAACTAAACCACATTTTCGGTGGCTATATTGGGTTAAAGAATATATATTTGGCATTCCAACATTATATTAAGGATTTTGAAATTAATCTATTTACTGTAAACAAGATTTTAGAGCTTCAATATTTAAAAATTAGTGATTATTTAGTTGTTGTGTTGTTACTTCTTAGTGTCATAAATAATAACTATTTCAACTAGCTACGGCTGTAAAACTAATGTGGTAATAACTAGCTGTTAACTTGGTCTAAAGTTTCTCCCTAAATAAACTATTTTTGATTTGTTACGAAATAGCTGTGAATACTGATCAACCCAATTTAGAGATTTTTGATAAATTTCAAAAGATAGTATATTGTCTTTGTCTTAAAGAGGATCAATTATTTCATTTCATTAAACGTATTAAATTTGAATTAATATAGGATTGTTTCAATAAAAATAAAATGGCTAAACTTTTATTTAAAAATTAAATATTTTACTCCACGAATTTATATCTTGATATTCGTCTATTATAAAACGTACTTGAAAGAGGACAAAATAAAACATGTAAAACATTATTTGAATAGAGGAGAAGGTGGTACTATGGAACCCACAGGTATTATGGAACCCCTCAATATCAGACAGATAATAGAGGTGAACTCCAACGGATTGTGGCTGAACTGCACTAGTCAGCCATCCAAAGCAAGGGGAGGACACCTCCCAATTCAGTTATGCGGTTACACTCAGTGAAACAGGACGTTTGTATTTTTCGCAATTCCAAACTTTTGAATGGTAAGTGAATTTAATTATTTTAAAAATATAAATCATTTAGCTGTAGGTTCACTGGTGCATGTGTCCCGTTATAGAGGCCTAGGGGTACATGCTAATCTGTCTGATGTTCACGTTTTTAAAGTGGGTGTTGACAGAAATTAAGTTAATCCAAGATGGCAATGCGTGAAATACGGACCCCATTGGTGCTTTTAATATGGAACCCAACTCCTCTGGGGTTACGTATTACCCACACATTCAAACCATGGAATAATTTTTATAAAAGTACGTGGTATATGAATGAAAAAATTAGAAATAGATAACTAACACTATAGATAAGTATATCTAGCTAAATTCTGAAGTTATTTTGGTTAAAAAAAACTGTTCTAGATAGATAAAAGTGTTCTTTCAAACTGATTTTTTTAAATTTTCAGATGCCTAAAGCCCAGCTGAACAGGCCAAATATAAACCCCAAGAGACAAACATGGAGCCAGGAAAAAATGGCAGAGGCAGTGAGTATGGTAAGGGACAAAAAAATGGGGCTGAAGAAAGCGGCAAAATTTTATGAGGTGCCAAAAAACTCCTTTGCGAACAAGAGGCAAAACACCCAAGGCAAAGCGACAACGCATCAGCAGCAGTTCAAGTGATAAAGACTCGATGGACATACTCTCGTCTGTTGACTCTCCTTCCGACTTTCCCGACGAGGAGACACCCCCTTCTAAAGATGACACTGCTTGTCTGTTTTGTGATGGGTTGTTCACAGATGATGCTCATGGGGAGGTGTGGGTGCAATGCCTAATGTGCGCTATGTGGGCACACAAAGATTGCGCTGATGTTGAAAAGGAGCATTACATATGTGATGTTTGTAAATAGTTAGCTTCTTCGCTTTTCATTTATCTTTTTTTTATTAATAAAGCCATTTTTTATAAACCACATGGGAGTATATGATTTTGTAATTGATTAACTTTTTTTGTACTTTTATAGGCTATTTGTTTTTGGATACATTAAAGCATTTTTTTGAAAACACACAGTGGGGTTACATATTACCACCCGGCTTCCCAAAAACTACTTTTTGACTTTTTTGACAAAAGCCTTCAAAAACCATACTTATAGTTATGCTATCGAAAAATCCAATTAGGCACATTTTGTTTAATAATTACTGGTACTTTTAGCACAAAAAATGTGGGCGTAGTTATGATACCTTGTTTACAATTAACTATAATGAAAATGGGTTTCCATAATACCACCTTCTCCTCTACTATATTTATTATATTTAAATAGATTTACTAATCAATACCTTTAAATTCCTTGTTTATCAAAAACTTATTTTTATCCCTGTGATTGTAATACAACAGAAAAAATAGATTAGATATTATAATGTATCACAGATATTCTACCTTGTATTTGAAGAAAGGCTATTTATTTAATCACCTTATAAGATTGTTTTATGTTATCGATATTCGAATTAAGTACTGTTGTCTTACTAAAATCGAAATGGTATCTTATTTATTAATTTTTTTAGGTATTTATATTTAATTAATGGTGATAAGTATATGAGTTCTTATTTCCATAACTAATCCTCATAATTTTTGTTTATTGAGATAATTATATTTTTGATATATTTAACGAGGTAGTCTAAACGCTTAGTTTGGTATTTTTTATTTTGAAAATTAATATTATATTAGTAGACATTACAGAAAAGTAAGGATTTTATATTTTTGATTATAATCGTTATTTCTCGATCATAAGTAAGAACAAATTAATAAAATTATTGGCGGAAGGTGTGAGTGTTTAAGTGTAATATTCTTGATAAATTAGTTTGTAAGATGCGTAACAATGTATTCGTATACAGATCTTTGAGGGAAAAGTAACATTGGTTATACATTTAACGCTTAGAGATAAAAAAAATATTAATATTCTCTTTTAAAAGGTGAATGCCTCACTCAAGCAAGTTCATACTTTTTTGGGTCAAATTTATTTACAATACCAAATTTATCGACAGTCCTTTACTTGCAGTTAATTTACACAAGTCTTCTGCACCGTGTAGACGTACAGTACAAATCACGGATCTTAAAATTGTGAAAATTTGATAACTGAAATCGTCCCCTGAAAATGAATGGACGTATACAACAATCCACACTTTATGGACAAGAGTAAAAGCTATATTTTATGGTTTCGTAGCATGGCAATAAGATAAGTCATGTTAGAGCTTATTACAATGAGCAATACCTCCTTTGATATGTTATATTATAGTAATTATTATTTTATATCCAACAAAATATTGAATAAAGCTTTAGTACCTTTAATTAATGTTTGCCATTATTTTTGCAATTTTACTCTTAAGATTTATGTAAAATATAGCTGATATAAAAGCTGTACCCAAGTAATATAAAAATCTACATGTTTATAAATTGTATTCGTAACGTTGCAAGAAAACAACATTCTAATAATATTTTTTATGTGAAAGAATAAATGATTGTAAAGTAACTTAAAACAGATTTGTTTAATAGTTGTTTTTAAATCTCTACATATTATTGTTTTTTTTTTATTGTTTGGCACACATGACCGGGAGGGACTTTAATATACAGGTTCGGTCGCTTCATATGTATAGTATACTATTAGCCACTATGGTGATACAGAACTTTGTCCAGGGTACAACATAGGTTGTCTACACGTCGTGACCGCAATGAGATGATGTGATGATGGTTATTATGGAGTTGTGAAGCCGGGGTGAGTCTTAATCTACCTTAATCCTAATTTATCGAACCCTGTTGACCATTGGATACATCCCTTTAAGGTAAATTAACCAATGTACGAGCCGGGAATTGAACCTGGGACCCCAAGCTTGTATCCAGGAGCATTGACCACTACAACACGAGGCCAGTTACTGGTCAGGTGATATATATAATATAGTGTGTATATTATATGATAATTAATCTAATGGGGGTATGGATCAGGAAGGAAGCATTTTAGAGGTAAACTGCCCGCATTTTCGTGGAGAATGGGAAACCGCTGAGGAAAAACCACCCTCATTAGACCCGACCGGAATTCGAACCACAATCAATCGCCCTGTCATCAGCAGGCCAGTCTAACACGATAGTGACGTCTTAGACCATTCAGTCACTGAAGCGTTATTTTATTATTATTAAACCATGCTTTGTTTACAACTAGTTTATTTTGACGGAGTGTAGATTAATCTATACGTCAAAAAGGGGGCAGAGCGCTGCGAGGTCGGGCATGGTCCGACAATACTACTCTAACTGCACCTTTTCCCATCTTCTGTCGTTGTCAGTGGAAAGCCAGTGGTCTTGTTACTTTGTAGTTTGAGCAACGTGTGTGGTTTGTATACCGGATGCTAACAGACCCCACGAGCCGCCACTGTTATACACAAGTAATAAAACCACACTATCTCATGTTTTATGTTGATGTATAAGCCTTAGCACCGTCTTTTTTTTATAAAAGAAATAATAAAACTTGTATATCGTAACTATAGAAATGGTTATTATTGAAGCATGAACTGAAATATTGTTTTAAAAAAAACCTCAAACGTAAAATAAAATAAAAAGTTTTAAGGAATACATTGATAAGTACATGCAAAATACACCA
Source organism: Timema shepardi (assembly GCA_902151425.1). Classification (NCBI taxonomy): domain Eukaryota; kingdom Metazoa; phylum Arthropoda; class Insecta; order Phasmatodea; family Timematidae; genus Timema; species Timema shepardi. The sequence goes on from CABFVX010001973.1 coordinate 124,983, forward strand.
TTATTACTCCCTTCCAAAGCAACACTTGTTTATAAGTTTCGGTAGTAGCTATCATAGCCATCATTACTGCGATTCATGCCTCGTGGCTGCCATTATTCTATTTCGCCCCTCACTTCATCATTATATTCCCAGTACAATCTACTTGCAATTCAGAAGGAACAGCAGCAACAACAACAACAACAACAAAAGGCGTTGAAAGAATTTCTACGCCCTTTATAGTCATTACTTATAAAGCTTTCAGTGCTATATAATATGTAAATTGTAGCTTGCCTGTAAGCGAGACATGGACTCATTGAGAAATATTTTACAGGGATAGGCTGAACGCGAGGGGAGCAGGTAATTTGACATGTTCTTCATGAGAGTTGCAAAATAATTCGGTTATTAGAAAGACCGGCAAGTGTATAAGGGAGTGGGTAAAAACTTCCTAAATACATAAACTCATTTACTGATAGTTTTCTCAAGAATGTATGTGCATCCCACAATTTTTGCATGAGAAAATTATTTTCAAAATTTAATGTAAATGTTTATATTTGTGTCTACAAAAATACTATTATGAAAGCTTGAAGAAATTCTTGTATGTAGATTTATCTAATCTAGTAAGTACATTTTTTGAGATACAGCTTTATTACATTCGAAAATTACTTTTTAGCTAACACTGTTCTTTGACATTTCTCGAAATTTCACGGTTAGTTCTTAAGTTTCATTTGAAAAGAAAGATAGCTAGGTTTTTTTTTTT
>CABFVX010001974.1:0-41964 GCA_902151425.1 Timema shepardi
AACCTGACCTTAATATTGCAGATGTTTACTTTGTAATAGTAGCAGTGGAATATAGAAAACATGGCTCAGTTCTCACACTGTGTATCGTAACCTGACCTTAATATTGAAGATGTTTACCTTGTCATAGTAGCAGTGGAACCTGGAAGGCATGGTGTGGTTCTCCCCCCCTCTGCCATGCGTGTTCTGGAACAGTTTGCACTCTCCTTGGAGTGTGTTGACGCAAGCCTCCAGGTTGATGTAAAGTCTACTCCAGTTGTAAATGGTGAGCTCGGACTGGGCGGGCAAGAAGTTTTGTTTGGTGTCCACCAGGGTCGTGCTGTTCTCATACAGAGACCACATGGTAGTGAAGTTCATGAACAGCTTAGGGAAGTTGGTTCTGTTCTGTATTGTCCCATTGATACAATCGATAGCTCTGAAATAAAGTTTGATGGCTTATTTTTATAAAATGAATGACATACATAAAGATAAAATAGTTAAACCTTATAACAAAAAAAATGTATACAATGCAACAAAGTTGGAATCAGAATATAGTTTTTGCACAGCTAAATAAAGGTAGGAGAAAATTTAGAAGTATAATTGGTTTGAATTGATTTTGATCAAGCTCATTTCTTCTTTAATAATCACCATCATTTCTACATGTTTAATGAAATTGTAACAGTTGAACATTTATTGAAATCATTTTATAATCACTTGGTCTTGTCTTATTGCTTTAGGGATGAAAGTATGTAGGCCTGAATAACACCTTGGATCTATAGGGTATGGTATGAGAGCCTGCAATCACTTTCTAACGTGCCATATCTAGAATCTGTTCATAGAAAACAGAATCGAAAAGCACTTTAATCTACATTATATAGTTCCAAATTACTAGATACGAGAAATGGATGCCCGAGGGAAATGAATGAGCCTGAGGTTCACTAACACTAGAACTTACTTGTCTTATGACAACTAAACCTTTTTATGATATTTAAAATATCGCTTAAGACGTAGTTATTAAGGTGGGGATGTGGGGAAGGCGAGAAAAGATAAGCGTTTTTGCAGTTTTTGTGTAAAAACTCTTTTTGGTCAGAATAAATCAAATATTGCTCCAGTAGAAAAATATAGTTTAACTTTGTACAGATGGTGACTTCAACATTTCTTGAATATCTGTCTAGGGTGTGCTGGAATTTAATGACAACTTTTTCTATTCATTTAAAAAGTTTTTAATCTAATGCCGCTATGATCATAACAGATATTCAACGAATTTTAATATTACTATATGCAGAAAATTAAACTATATGTTTATACTGAAGCAATATTTTTAAAATTTATTTTTGCCAAGAAATTGTTTGGCTAGAAGAATTTCAAAAACACTGAGCTTTTCTTGTGTTCCCTACATCAACACCTTAAAACTATTGAATTAAGAATAATTGTAATGCTATTGATTTATTTCCACTATTAGATACCTAATACTGTATGGCTAGGCCAGCGAGGATGTATTATGTATCTCGTAAGTTTTTAATTTCCACATATGGTCACGCACCATTAGATACGTATGTGTATATTTTTCCAAGAATTCTTCACGCCAATAGTGACTAAAAAGTAGTTACCATAAGCAAGGTCAGCTTTTCTTACTCCCCTTGACAAGTGGAGAATCTTAGATTTTTGTTTGGGACGCATGAATGAGAGAAAAAAAAAAGAAATAGTTCCAAAAGAGACACCCTGTGCTCTTGAAAGTAGGCGTGAGTCTCCAGTTGAAAAGAAGCTGTGTCATGTTCTAAATATTTGTTTGTGGCAAGACAAATATTAAATATTTATCATGGTTTTTAAATACTATAAAAAAGTAGTAAATCATATTATTACAAATGTTGCAACAAAGAGAGGCTATCACGATTACCCAATAATTAATATTATTACAGAATTTATGTTGGAAAATGGCCTCATAATGGGTTTATGAATCACAAAATATATATCCAATATAAACTCTTCTATTTAAACTAATGCTGATATAAATTTTGCTTTTAACAGGCTCTCTTATCTTACTCGAAGAGATGAAATTTAGGGTGTACAAAAACAAAGTAATTAGGAACCTTTTTGATCCAAAAAGAAATAAACATAATGAAGCGTGGAGGAGGTTACATAATGATGAACTACATACCCTTTATTCATCATTAGACGTTTGTATGGTCATAAAATATTGCGGTCTACTGTGGGCAGCCCATGCAGCGTGAATGGGAGAAACTAGAACATTGTTCAAGGTATTGACTGTTGAGACCAATAGCAAGAGACTAGTGGGAAAACCCAGACGCAGGAGGGAAGACATAAACGGCGATGGGAGGATAGCACTAGAATGGACTCGAAAGAGATAGGGTGTAATGAAGTGGACTGAATAGAATTAGCTCAAGAAAGGTGTAGGGTGTAATGAGGTGGACTGGATATAACTGGCTCAATATATGGATAGGGTGTAATCAGGGAGACTAGATAGAACTAGCTCAAGAAAGGGATAGGGAGTATTGAGGTGGAATGGATAGAGCTAGCTCAAGAAAGGGATAGGGTGTGATGAGGTGGAACCGGATGGAGCTAGTTCAAGAAAGGGATAGGGAGTAATGAGGTGGAATGGATAGAGCTAGATCAAGAAAGGGATAGGGAGTACTGAGGTGGAATGGATAGAGCTAGATCAAGAAAGGGATAGGGAGTAATGAGGTGGAATGGATAGAACTAGCTCATGAAAGAGATAGTGTGTAATGAGGTGGACCGGATGGAGCTAGTTCAAGAAAGATCTAGTGTTTAATGAGGTGGAATGGATAGAGCAAGGTCAAGATAGAGATAGTTGGCATGTTTTTGTAAATGAGGCAATTAAATTTCGAGTCCTTAGCTCCACGGAGTAAGCAAGTAACAGTAAACTCCTTAACCATTAGACCTAATCCCCCCAACCGTGGTCATAGATTTAATTCAGTCATAGGCTTGAAATTTACAATGCCCTTTTGTAAAGCCTGGATTATAAAACACAGCGTACACACATAATGAATTTCACTATACATCATTAGCTTAGGTTTAATTTATAATAACATTTTGTTAAAAATATGGATTCTTTCTTAAAGGTTTTGTACATAAAAGTTACTGCAGAGTGTATGTACTGATTTTAAATCAATCAACCTCTACATTACAAATGCATATAATATGTGTTTGCATATGACTGATAAGTGAACAACATGAAATCTATTTACTATCGTTAAGATAGTTCATATTCAACAACAAGATTAAGATGAACCAACAAACTAATATAATTTAAAAGGTACAAAGGAAGAAAGAGGAAAGTAACACTACACACATTTTCAAGGACAACTTTTATACCTGAAAACCCATAAATTTCCAGCAAATATTTAAAAAATAAATGATACTGTGATTCACACTGTCTTCTTTCTCCCACTTTTATCTTAAAATAGACATTTACTAAAAACTCGTAATATTTGTGAAACGAAATAATGGGTCTAAACATTGTTGTAGAAACACAACACCAAAGATCGTAAATTAGATAATTTACACTGTTACTTATTTACTCTATGGCATTAGGAACTAGGAACACTTACAAAAAAATTAAGAAAAGAGAAATATCTTTGTCCACCAAAGAGCATAAGAAACAAATTCATTTCCAAAGACCTGAATTAGAAAGTATATATATTTGCTTTTAGCTCCGATATTGTTGATTTAATAAAATTATATAGTTCATATAAAAGAGGTATATTTTTAATAGTACTACAATTTTACACAGATAAGTTATTTCCTATCTAAATAGTTGTGGAGAAATTATGAAAATTGTAAAATTATCCCATGTAACGTACTCTAAAATTAATTTTCATGAGAAAATGAGGGTTGCCATCTTGTTCATTATGATAAACAGTATCTAGATGTTCCAGTGAATTTCGGGAAAATGATTTTTTTTAATCCTTTTGCCCTTTATTAACTACCTAAGCTTTATGGTTATATATCTAATTCCAAAAATTCCTTTAAGGGGTCTTAATAAAACCCCAGATACCAAGTTTTATCTCAATCGGTAAAATAGTTTCGGCTCTAGATCGAGGTACAGACAGTCTTTCAAAAAAAATTTTTTTTTGTTTTGTTTCAGGGGGTCATGAAACGTCGACATTAATTGTCAAAATATCGGGGTCAATTTTTTTCCGATCACAATCATTTCTCTTTAAGGTGTCAAGAGAAAGTAAAAAGTAAAAATTTAAATATGACAGACCTCTTTAACCATAATCTAAAGTGCATTAGAAACAGTGGCGTATTATCAGGGTATGCTAGTCCTGCGCCGCATACCCAAAGTGATATGGACTAGTTTTTTGTTTAATTCAATGCTGTATGTGCGAACTGTGTAAACACTAATGTTTAGATTTTTAATAAATATACATGTAATGAATTATTAATTTTAAAACTAATATTGGTTCATATTCCAAGAATAGCGTGTTTTAAGTAATTCTTCTTCCAAAAGGTTCTACTTAGCACAATAGGAAACCCATAGCTTGCTACCTGTAAAACGCAAGGTAAGCTAGGGAGGGTCTAATGACCTTGCCCAAAGTCTAGGGGGTGGCATCACATTCCTTTCCGCTCGCCCATAAGTAATTGGTAAATGAGCTCGGGTTTTCACAAACCAGGTCATGCTGTTCCTGTGAAGCAAGCTAAGCATTGTGCCAACTATTGAAAAAAGATTCAAGATCATAATTTTTATTTATTAAGCTAATTTAGTATAGTTTAAGTAAAAATACATAAAATAAATATATAATTAATTGTAAAATAATAGTTAGTATACGTAACAATCTTTAAATTATACATTAATTAAATACATTGATTTATGTTTAGGTATTCTAGTCACATGTATTGTAATGAATTTGGCAAACAAATTTAACCATTCTTTCAAATTTAGGCATTTCAGAGCACTGATAAAGTGGGAAAAGGGAGGGGGGGGGTTTAGGCGGCTGACAAGGCGACATTAACCGTTGTTGATGATAATTCTTGTTTTTCTTTAATAGAAAGGATCGTGGAGTTTTAATAGTGATCTTTTAGTTTTTGTTTTACATTAACGACTTATTAATCATTGTGATTATATATAATTATACATCAAAGAATTCTAAAAGTCAGGAGTGTGAGTTTACCTTTCAAGAAGATTTAGAAGGCAAAGGTAAAATAAAACATATTTTCTTATAATTTACTTAATCAGTAGCGCATCTGGCCATTTACTTTGGAGGGAGGCATTCAATCAAGGCTGTAGCAAGAATTACATTTTGATGGAGAGAGCGGGTTTGGGGTTGCACAGCCTTCTAAGCCCTGAAGGCCGAGAATATTTATAAATATTAAATGCTTTTATAAATCATTTTGAGTAGTTTTATAGTAATTAAGTAATTTAAATAATACAAATGGTATCGAAGCTATTATTTGTATATTTTTCAATTGTTAATTTTGTGTGTAATGGTATACATTTTGAATATTAGGCCTAAGTATGAAGCCTGGTCTTAAAATGTAGCATATACATTCGACACATCTTCAATGTTAGTTATACTTAATATTATTTAAATTTCTTTTAACATTATTTGTGGTGTTGGGGAAAGAGGGGGATGGGGGGTCAAATACCCTGTTTTCCCCTCTCCCCCTTGGGTGCACCAATGCTACAGCAAAAGATATGTGTAAATATCTTAGCATTAAATCAATAACGTAGCGATAGAGTATTAATAGTCCGAGATAATCTCCCCTATGTTAGTCAGAGTTCACGCATCTAAATAGCTTCTGGAGCATAAATTCTCAAGTTGGGAGACTCGTTTGTTTCCAAGCAGCATTGTGTGAGATAAGTTAGGCTTTATCAAATAGCTTTAATTGCAACGTGAGTTGAACAATCCACCCGATTCCCCCTCAACAAGATCTAATGGACGCTTGATCGATGTATAACTTCATTTTATTCTTGTTATGATTGTTTGCTTTGAGTATTGCTAACTGTGTGCTATTAATTACACTGGGCTTATTGAATAAGATCTGTCTCTCTTATGCAGTCAGAAATGTGCCCATACCACTCTTAGCCCCGACATTAATATTTACTTAAATTTCTAACCATGTAGATATCATTACAATTTGAAGACCACCTATGGGGTCTAGTGGTCATAGGTTCTGGCTACGGACCCAGAGGTCCCGGGTTTGATTCCCGGAGCGTCCAGATTATCTGGGAACCGGTGATTCTGGAACAAGTTAGATTCAGCCTAGAGTGGATAAATAAGGAGCTACTCTAATACATTAGTAGTGGCTACGGTATAGAAAGCCGAGCTTAATAGCTAGAGTCATCGTAGTGCTTACCACTTGACAACCTCTATTCACAAGAGTTGGAGCTAATTCGCCAAACAGTTTGGTAGCCACTCGGTAGGTATAGCCTGAATGCGGGTTGACACCATTGAGTTACTTTTATTACATTTTGAGTGGATGGTAATCATCGTTATGGATAAATAAAATAATAGAGAATATGGAAGTGGAAGAGGGGAGGGGGGGAGCCTCAAAATTTCCTAAGATAGCATAATGTTAAAGGGAAACTATAAATGTTCGAGAGCCACTGTTCTATATGGACATATCTTCAAATATATCCCTTGAAATAATCCCTTGACGTTCTTGGACAACGGTGGTTGAGGGTCCTCGGCCCCCCAATATCCGTTGCAACTTTTAGAGTGCAGCATACCTATTAATTTTTCTCACAATACGCCACAGATTAGAAAGATATTATGATTGCCTAACAAATGGCAGCACAAGTTCAAATTGAACTAAAAACTAAACTTTTCACTCTTTCCCTCCTGTACCCTTAGTATAATAATATTTATTTAACTTACTTAATGGAGCTATCCTCTATTTTGACAGACAGACAGGATGCCATTAAAACCTCGGTGGAATTTTTGTTTTGCCAAATCTCCGTGGCATTAACCGGTGAGCCAACACTCGTGCCGTTAGCGCGATTGAAGGCCAAGGTCCGTTCACAGTTGCCTGTGTAGACATTGTCCTCGTAAAGAAGGTACGTGTTGACGTCCAAAGTCGAGATCTTAGGGCACAAGCGGTCACATACAAACGGGTGCTGGAAAATATTAGAATATCATATTTAGAAGCCATTATAAGAATATGGAAGATGAAGTAAATCTACTAACCAAATCGATTTAAAAAAGGGTTTGATGGGATGATGAATATTATAAGTTGTGTTTGTGAAAATTTAAACTAATTGTTTATAAATCATCCTTTAAAATTAATGGTTAAAAATATTGTTGTACACTTGATTTGGTAATAGAATCTTGCAGTTTACGGTGGGCAGGGCATGCTGCATGAATGTAAGAAACTAGAAACACGTCTAAGGTGTTGACTGGTAAACCTAATAGGAATAGACCAGTGGGAAGACATAGCGGCAGATGGGAGGATTATACTCGTATTAGAATTGACCTGAAAGAGATATGGTGCTATAAGTTGGACTGGATAGAACTAGCTCAAGAAAGAATATATTTGTAAGAGCTACTCTTCGGTAAACCTCTGTTCAGTTCAAGTTACGTTAAAGTTAGCACGATGGTTAATGTTTGACCGTGTACAGCAAATAACAGGATATTATCTTAAGTTAAGAATCTTATGCATAATTTGATAAGCCTGTTTCCAATAGTAGAAATTACGAGGAAATGGATGAAAAAATTGTGACAAACGAACTCTCATTTAAAATATTAGGGCTCCAGGATGTCGAGAAAAATAGTAGTTTCCAACGAAAATCTGATTTTCCTAGAGTATTTTCAATTTTTCATTCTTTGTTTAGTTCACCATTTTACATGAGTGTATATATATATATATATATATATATATACACATACATATATTTATAAATAATACAAACTCAACACTTACTTAAGTTGCACGGTGTAGCAAATATAAAGATTAGAACACAAAATGTATACAACTAAACAAACCACTGATAGTAGGTTAGAAATATTTCATTTCATTTGCATTGATACTTTTTATTTATCTTTATTTTTAAAGTATTTTTCTTTGATCGATCCCTCTCAAAAATCAAGCACATGCTTATCAAATGTCAGTAAAATCACCTTGATCTTGATGCAGGTCGCCTTGTCGCACTCAAAGAAACCATTGAGTTTCATGTTATCCTTCTCGCTGTTGACCGTGATACCGTCAGCTCTGTGGTGGCACTGGTACATCTCGGACATGTTGGCGCAGTGGCCCAAGGAACAGTTGAACACCCCTGTCAAAGACTCGCACTCCGTCCCATTGTTGCAGTTGTATTTCTTCAACGCTCCCGGATAAACCTTAAGGAACAATGTAATGTGATACCATGCCCCCAAGGAACAGTTGAACACCCCTGTCAAAGACTCGCACTCCGTCCCATTGTTGCAGTTGTATTTCTTCAACGCTCCCGGATAAACCTTAAGGAACAATGTAATGTGATACCATGCCCCCAAGGAACAGTTGAACACCCCTGTCAAAGACTCGCACTCCGTCCCATTGTTGCAGTTGTATTTCTTCAACGCTCCCGGATAGACCTTAAGGAACAATGTAATGTGATACCATGCCCCCAAGGAACAGTTGAACACCCCTGTCAAAGACTCGCACTCCGTCCCATTGTTGCAGTTGTATTTCTTCAACGCTCCCGGATAGACCTTAAGGAACAATGTAATGTGATACCATGCCCCCAAGGAACAGTTGAACACCCCTGTCAAAGACTCGCACTCCGTCCCATTGTTGCAGTTGTATTTCTTCAACGCTCCCGGATAGACCTTAAGGAACAATGTAATGTGATACCATGCCCCCAAGGAACAGTTGAACACCCCTGTCAAAGACTCGCACTCCGTCCCATTGTTGCAGTTGTATTTCTTCAACGCTCCCGGATAGACCTTAAGGAACAATGTAATGTGATACCATGCCCCCAAGGAACAGTTGAACACCCCTGTCAAAGACTCGCACTCCGTCCCATTGTTGGAGTTGTATTTCTTCAACGCTCCCGGATAGACCTTAAGGAACAATGTAATGTGATACAATGCCCCCAAGGAACAGTTGAACACCCCTGTCAAAGACTCGCACTCCGTCCCATAGTTGCAGTTGTATTTCTTCAACGCTCCCGGATATACCTTAAGGAACAATGTAATGTGATACCATGCCCTCAATGGGCTCTCAAATAAACACGCATCGGTGGCCGAACGTTATAAGGCGTCACTCACGCGTTAGACTGACCTGCTGATGACGGGAGATCGGGGTTTTAATCCCGGTCGGTTCTATGAAGGGTGGTTTTATCTAAATGGTTTCCCACTCTCCTTCCACACAAATGCGGGTAGATTACCTTTAATTCCTTCCTCATCCTAATCCCATTATAGTAATTATATACGTATGTACGTAATATATACGTATAACATGAACAGGTAGTAAGAAACGGTGTTAAAAAAACTCAATAAAGAGTAAAACAACACACTTTTTTTTAGTACTACGTTTATTACTTGTTCAGGATATACGAATGAATGTACGTTGAGTTAGAGATGAAGAAGGTGGAATTTTGAGGAAATGTTCCCACATTTGCGTGGAGGGCGAGTGTAAAACCATTTAGGTAATAACACCCTCAGTACACCTGACCGGGATTCAAATGCCAACATTCCTGTCATCGGCAGTCTAGTATATTGAGAGAATGACGCCTTAAATCAAGATTGTCAAACTTACTGCTGAGGGCCGCATATGCTCCGATCTTTGATTATATACGGCCCGCGTACCTTTTGATGAACCAATAAACAGTGCAGCCAACTTCATATTGTTATAAACGTTGTATGGATACATAATATGAGATAATTACATTTGAAAATTGGTTCATGGTTAATCGGTAAAAATTTCTCCCCAAATATGGGAAATTTTTGGCAGAATGTTATAAATGTGTGAACGGTTGTTTTCGAAAATGAAAATAAACAAACTCGAGAGATCACGGATTATGCACATGAATTTGTAATCAATAAATTAAAGGGAATTCAACACAAGATATAAGGGCTAACAATAATACCATTAATGTAAGCTTTTTAAATTAAAACTTGTGGTGAAAAATATATATATATATATAAACATATATAAACATATATAAGCTTATTTTTTAATAATAAAAATCGGGGAGATCAAGGTTTGTATCTCGGTCGGGTGAACTGGGGGGGGAGGGTTCCTAAATGGTTTTCCACTCTCCCTCCACGCAAATTCGGGTTTACTTCCTCTAATTCAACCTTACCAATTCCTAATCCATTAGGGTAATTTGTACTTAAAGCGTATAACCCGAACGGGTAGTAAGACGTGGTGCTAAATATTATTATTATTAATAATAATAATAGTTTTAAAATAGAATTGTTTTTCCTTAAAATGAAGACAATACTGTAGTTTTTGAAATGTATTCCCACTCAGCATTTTCAGTTTTCAATGTGGTCCTTATATTCAAATTAGTTTACCACGCCTGCCTTAAACCATGCTGCCACCGAAGCTGGGCACATGTAACTATGTTTAGGTGTTGGCAGCTTAATATTCTAAGATGTCCATGAACAGACACCTGCTTAGTAAATCATATTAGGACAGCTGCACAACTTATATTTAAAGCTCTCAGTTTTAATTTTCATAAGAATGTCCTTATTTAACTGACATAAAACATTACTAGATCTACTTTAACTTATTCATACATCAGGTCATATGATCTACAGCTCTCTTTTGATAGATATTATTAATAACTATAAAATAATATTAATAATATAATAAAATATTACCAATGTCAACTGCGGAAAATATATCTTTATTTTCTAAAAGGGCCATTCTATGCAAATTAGAATGTATGTTGTTAAGTTTAATAATAATGGTTAAAAAAATTAATACAAATATTCAATTTTTAAGTAACATATTGGACATTAAAACGATATAATTTAGCTTTGTAATATCTGAGATTTATAAATAACTTATAAAAGAAAGGGAATTTAAATTGCTTTTTAGACTTATCTAGAGATGGTTCAGCACAAAATATTTTAATATATACCAACTAAATATTATATAATTCAAGAACAAATTACTGTCCAAAGTGTTATATTTCCTGTATCAGTATCTTTGTTTTATGTTTAATATATTTAACTTGAATTTTATGAAAAGGCTGATGAAAAAAATAATTAAAAACTCTAACACACACAACAAGATCCCTGGCCGTTAATTAATCAATGAGATAGGAAAAACCCAGATTTAACCATTGATAAGTTTTTCGGTAATGTGGGTTATTGAGCCCAGGAATAAGATGAATAACAATAACACTTGTTTTACTAATAATAACCAAATGGAAGAAAGCAACACTAGCTAATTAAGTATATATGAAATGCGAACCTTGGGGAACTAATGATTATAATTACGGAGCTCAGCAGTAACTTAGTCAATTTAGAATAAATTGAAAAATGACAGGTCGGCACGGGAATCGAACCCGGGATCTTTGATTAAGCGCACCAATGATCCAAGGATCGTTCCGTGCCCAGAGAAATTATTCAGTCATATTTTAATGCAGAGTCTGTGATGGACACGTGGATTCACTTGGAATGTACAGTACAATGTATTTGTAATATTGGCGGCATAAAGTCACAATCGAGTCTGCACTAGCTGTAATATCAATTATAGCTCTTAGTAGCCGATGATATTCACACGTCCATCACAGATTCTACCTTAAAATATGACCCACCTTGGTGGCGTAGTTATCTAACACGCTAGTTTTGTGTTAAGCTAGACTGATGAGGACAGGGAGAACGAGGCTCGAATCACGGCCAGGTGAACTGAGGGTGGATTTTCTTAAATTATTTTCCACCTCCCTCCACACAAATGTGGGCTCACTTCCTCTAAATTCAACCTTACCAATTCCTAACTCATTAGCGTAATTAGTACTTAAGCGTAAAACCTGAACGGGTAGTAAGACGCGATGCTATAATTTTTATTTTTACTTTCTCGCTATCTTACAAGTAGAGAAAGTATTGTGATCGTCAAAAAAATCGGACTCGAGATTTTGACAAATCTTGACGTTTCATGACCCCCTCCCCCCTCCTCACCCCCGAATCCGAAAAAGTGGTTTTTGAATTTTCGTCTGTACCTCCAACTAGAGCCTAAACTATTTTACCGATTGGGCTAAACTTGGTATCTAGGTTATAACTAAAGACTTAGATAGTAATTAATACAAATATTAACAGGAAAGAAAAAGCTAAAAAGTAAAATCAATGGAAAGTGATTAACTAATGAGTTAAAATCATTTAATTTAATAATAATCTTAGGTTGAATAAAAACATAAAAATAATATGAGTCAAAGGGGGCTAGAAAAATGGATTAAAAAAATATATGGTTGACAGTATTTATAAATAAACCTGCAAGTCAAGAATATAAACAAAACACTAAGTGTAATATGGTCATAACAAATAAAATAAAATGGCTTAATTAAAAATAATAAGCTAAGCTATAGAATAAATTGTTATATTATACAAAATTATATGACCAAGTATCTAAGTCTTTATTTTGAAGAATTGACGTCCCTTACTCCTTTTTTAACAGTTTTCCTGTGTAGATGGTGGTTACAGGAACTCTAATTATCCCGACATGTTTCGGTGCTAAATCAGCGCACCATAATCATGGAGNGTCATATAATTTTGTATAATATAACAATTTATTCTATAGCTTAGCTTATTATTTTTAATTAAGCCATTTTATTTTATTTGTTATGACCATATTACACTTAGTGTTTTGTTTATATTCTTGACTTGCAGGTTTATTTATAAATACTGTCAACCATATATTTTTTTAATCCATTTTTCTAGCCCCCTTTGACTCATATTATTTTTATGTTTTTATTCAACCTAAGATTATTATTAAATTAAATGATTTTAACTCATTAGTTAATCACTTTCCATTGATTTTACTTTTTAGCTTTTTCTTTCCTGTTAATATTTGTATTAATTACTATCTAAGTCTTTAGTTATAATCTATCAACACTCCTTACGTAAGATTATTTTTAGAATGTTTTCTAAAATGTTGGTATCTAGGGTTTTCATAGGGTTGCCCCGACGGATTTTTGGAATTGGATATATAACCCTAAAATTAAGGGTAGTTTACTGAAGGGCAAAAAAAGAAAAAAAATAGATTTTCTCAAAATCACCACTAACGATTTTGATTAAAATTCGTATCTAGGCGTTGATTAAGATCATACATAAACTGACTATTTTCATTTTCCCATGAAAATGAACTTTAGGGTACTTTACAAAAGCGGAAATTTCCGTATCTCCGCAACTATTTGAGATACTAAATAACTTATCATTGCAAAATTGTAGTACTCTTAAAAATAAAACTTTTATGTGAAATATATTTTTATAAAATCAACAGTTTCTGAGATATTGGCAAATATATTAATACAGTTTCGTGAATTTTAGTTGTAAAGAGATACTACTTAAAATTTAACGCAATAATTCTCCAATCCCATAGAGTAATTAAATATAAGTAAGTCTCTAAAAGCTTATGTTGTTTTTCCTTAAATCTCTTAGGAGAAATGTTTGTACAACAATGATTTATCGCCTTCATTTACCCTCAATAGTCAATATCTACATTTTTTATTGGTCAAAATTTATAAATGAGGAATTTAATAGCAATGCGATTACATGAAGATGTGCAACCCCTAATAAAATGTTGAAAATTTTAACCGGAAGTGAAAATTTTAATACAAAGTGTTGATCCTTGGGGACCCAATTTTGATCTTTTTTTTTATCGGTCCAAACATACAAATGAGGACATTAATTCCTAAAAAAATAAAAGTATAAAATTTAAAACCGGAACTAAAAAAATTGTTTTACATAGATATAGTGCAATTTATGCTTGTGTCTGCTACGAGTTTTGAGTAAATATCTCCATTTTTAAACAATAGAGTGAGAAAGTCCGTGCGGAGTTTCGTACCATTTATTTACTTTCTTAAAATATGAGATAAGACTTTCCATGAACACGGGATGATCTCTGTATAGCTCAGTGCACTAAGCCAAAGGTCCCAGGTTCAATCCCCGTGTATCCTAATAACAACCAGATTACCTGTGGACAAGAGATGACGGCGGAAATGAGAGGTAGGCAGTTCTCCATGACAATATCCGTGCCATTACGACGCACGGTGACGTGGATCTGAGGACAGAAGCCGGCCGTCTTGGTGAGACACCACTCACCGCAAGACGCCCAGTCGCAATAGCTGGTCTGCAACTTGGACGCCACCGTCTGGCACATGACAGGCTCGGGTTCGATACCAGACTGGAAGGCCCGGTGCGAGGGCATGTAGATGGCCACGGTGAGGTACACCAGAGCCACGCAGCTCATCACCACGGTCAGTTGACAGAGACATATGCTACGACAGATGCGTCGGTCCTCCTGGGGGATAGGTGGGGCTTTGCTCTTGCGTCCCATGGCGTCGCGGCGCTCTGTACCAACAATTCGGTTTACTAGATGCACTATGCTTCACCCCTCTTACCCCTGGATTATGATGAACGCAGATAAAAGTGTGATTGTAATATAGCGACACCTCTTTCATTAAATTTATACGTGGAAACTTGATTATTGAAGGGTTTAGCTACATGGAGTATTTTATAAATATTTATACTAATGGCTATTCCTTTATTTAGTGCAACTTGTACATTATATTTATGTCAACATAGTAGAGTATATTTGGGGACATTTAATCATTCAATATAGTATATGTATGAGAGTTATTATTTGTAAATGGATGTAATTTGAATTTAATAATTTTAAAACGGGTTTTTGTATTTCTGCAATTATAATTTATGAATGATTCAATACACATACTGGTTTATTTATTTTATGTTATGATAAATGTTTATAGATAACCATAAAGTATGGGAGGGGAAGAATCCTATGATTCTATGTAGTTGTTTCGTTCAAACCGTGTTTGAAATGACAGTAAATGAAAGCCAGCGCCTCACCAAAGGGAATGTATGTGCTAATGTTGAGTTTCGCGTTCCACCCACAACATACATCGGAAGAAAGGGTTATCCCGATCGTCTTTAACTCTTGTGTTCACAATAGTTTTACAAAAAACCTTTTTTCCGATCAAATCAATCATGTTATAAGCTACCGATTTGAAGGACATCGTGTTATTAGTAGTTTCATGTATGTTATTTTATAAATTAATAATATAGCAGCTGGTCCTCAACAGTTTTCTCAGTGTTTGACCAGGACGTTTTATTTTTGATAACTAAACTGTCAAATTAATATCATGATCATAAATCAACTTTTATTTTATTTAGAACTTTTGAAGGCCTCTTTATTATAATTATGTGATCAGTTTCTACTTTTGATGTTGTTAGTATTCGCTCTTAAGCATGTAATTGTTTTGTTTTGCTTTCTGATGGTCCAAATCTGAAGGCACTGGTTTCAGAAGTGATCTGCGAAAAAAATTGGTAATTGTAAATATAGTGTATGCAATACATATGAATAATACAATTCAATCGAAATCCTGCAACAGTGAAAAATTGTAGGTTTTTTTCTCGTTTATTTGAGGTATTTAAAGTGAACTGTATGAACCTAATGATTATATCAGCACCCGACTTAAAAATTAACTTAGATTTAGAACAGACACAACATCCAGTCCCCTGTCGTTAACTCATCACTGTGAAAGTGAAAACCAACATTTCACCAATGATACATTTTACAGCCATACCAGGAATCAAACCCGGGACACTTAGCTCAGTATACACATATACTACCGACTTAACCAAGGTGTCGGACTTAAAAATTGCTAAATATTTCTGGATAGTAGTAAAACCCACTTATTTTCACCCCAATCACATAATATAATAATAATAATAATAATTAATGATAATGATGATGATGATGATGATGATGATGACTATAGTAATAATAATAATGTAAGTGAAAACCCGAATGGGTAGTAAATATATAATGCTAAAAAAAATAGTTTTTTGTTGATACAGTCCTGAAACAATAATATATATTTTTCCACCAAAAATTAAAGAGACTGAAGTATTCCTCCATAGGAGGGGGTTGGGGTGCTGGACTCACCCATCCCTCCTTTGTGCGTGCGACTAAGATTCCTACTATTATCTATATCTTCATAGCTTTCTCTAGAAAGACCCACGTCAACATATTTACGCTAGACAAGAAACTACCAGAGTGTTTTCACACATTATTATGATTATTACTAAAAGTTAAGACATTATTATTTTTTATTATTTGAGTTAATAAATAAATATTATACAAATTGATAGCTTGTTAAAATATCTACAATCATCACGATTAGCATATAAGTTGATGGATATATATGAAAACATGAATAATTAGAACATTAGAACAAAAGAGAGGGAAAACATCAATAAACGCACATATACTTGAATATATTTATAAGTGTTTATTTCCAGCACACCTACCAACAGTAAATATATTAATGATTCCTTTGTAGTATTAAAAATTTAAAAAAATAAACGAATTTTACCTTTATGTTTTCAGTTCATTGCTTCCTAGCCTTTTTTAAAATAGTTGTAATGGTGATTAGAGGACTCTAAATCTTTTCAAGAGTCTTTCACTAAGAAGTTTTTTTAAAAAAAGTGTTTCAATCAGAAAACTTTCTTATCATGCTATGAAAAAAGCTAAATCTAGAATTTAAATATACTAAAAGAGAAATTGACAAATATTTTATGATTTTTGGTAGAAAGGGAGTTTTAGAATATATATATATTTTTTTCAGTCAACATTGAAAACATTTTACGATGCTATTAGTTTTATTTTATAGATATTAATACTATACGCGTATAAAATGTAAGAGCTACTGGATCACATGACTTGACGTATGCATATATGACCATTTTTTGATTAATTTCTTTTACTTGTGTAAAAAATTACTTCCCAAGAAAATCAACTTGTTACTTCAGATAGAGGTCAAATCGTACTAAAATGGTTAAACCCAAGGTCAAGTTAAACACTTCTACGATAGTTTCACGTGTATTATGGACTTTTCTGACGTTTTAAAACATAATTGAAACATAATTTCCATATTTATTATTTCTGAAAATATTTTGTTTGTGACTTATCAAAGCTTACAAACTGTTTCCAAAGTGGATGAACTAGGAACTAATTACAGATATGTTTAAAGTGTCAGAAAAGACCAACATCATAGTGAACAGTTTATTCTAATGAAGCATGGGAAAGTAACAACTGTTTGAAAATGTAATGATCAAAAGATGTATAAAAGTATAAACAATCCATTATAATTGTTTCTACACTCTCAGAAAGCTGAGGAAAATATCTACTACGATGGATGAACACAATTTTGTTTTGTAACCGACTATATTTAATCTTCTAGAAAATGTAACAAAAGAAGACTTTGCGTGTTGCACGTAGTAAAACGTCTCAAGAATAAAATGATGGAATCCACCTGTAGTGAGAACTCAAGACCCAGTTGTCTAATGCACAAAAAATAAAGTTATGTGTTGTTGTAAAAGTTGTGTAGCGAAAAAAAAAAAAGCGTGTTAGTGCAAAAGCGAATTGTTTGGTCGACTGACCTGACGTTGAGGGAATGTCGGGTTGCCAACATCTAGGAGCGTACTCAACCAAATGGCACGAGACGCCCGTCTGCCGCCTTCGACATGCCTAACTCGCGCCCTGTCCGCTAGGAGCGCCATCTTCAAGCTCCAATCGATAAGATGGGTGGTGGGCTGTTGCCATTATACTAGTAGGCCGCTGAGTCACTAACCTCTCTATCAAATAGAACTGCGTGGTTCTTTAAAATAGGGATATGATACTGTCCAATTTTCATAGGAAGAACCTTATCTGGCAAATAGAAAAATAACTAATCTATTTTTTTAGCACTGCATCTTACTACCTGTTCAAGTTATGTTCATGTATAATAATTACGCTAATGAGCTAGGGACTAGAACAGTTGTAATTAGAAAAAAATCTAACCGCATTTGCGTGGAGGGAGAGCGGAGAACAATTTAGGAAAACCCACTCACATTACACCCAATCGGGATTCGAACCCTAATCTTCGTGTCATCAACAATCTGGTCTATTGCGAGAGGGACGCCTTTGACAGTGCGGCCATATAGCCAGGCTATACATAATTCACTTAAACGACTAATGACAGCATGGACACGATAATCAAACCCGGGACCTTTGGCTATTCGCGTGTAAAGCAAAAGGTCCCGGGTTCCATTCCCATGTCCAGTTTGTAATTTTTAAATTTATTTTATTTTATTCAGTTATGAAGACCTATTCGCTGGATAACCATCACGTGTCAGTTTGTAATACACATGAGTTAATAACTATACCCTCGATTTTGATTGGAAGAACAGTAGAGAAACCTACTTCTTTGCGGTCAACATTACTAACATTTCTTTATATTATTTGTGTTATTTTATATGTATTGATAATGATTATCATTATTATTATTATTATTATTATTATTATTATTATTATTAGCACCGCGTCTTACTACCCGTTCGGGATATACGCACTTACGCTAATTTGCAATGGTAGGGTGATTGTGAGATGAAATGAAGGACCTACAGTTTAACGTGGAATCCGAACCACGGTGGAGACCTGGCATTCCTCACATAATGATTATCAAAAGTGACAGCTTCAGGTAAAATGACTTGATGTTTGAATAAATTAAAACTCTTTTAATAACCTTAGTGTCTAACTTCTTCTGTTCTTCCTACCAAAATCATTCTATATATACCTTCTTCGGTGGCCGCAAAGTTAAAGGCGGTACTCTTGCAATGGACTATACTGCCGATGACAGGGACTTTAAATCCTGTTCAGGTGTAATTAGAGTGGTTATATCCTCAATGTTTTTTCACACTCCTTCCATGCAAATGTTGGTACACATTCTCTAGACTCAACCTAATTTTTTTTAGTACCACGCCTTACTACCCATTTGGGTTATAAGCTTATGTGCTAATTACGCCAATGGTTTTAGGAATTAAAAAGGTTATATATAAAGGAAATGTACCCAAATTTACGGGATGGAAAGTGGAATGTTTTTTAACTCAATAAAACCGACCTAGATTTTAACCTTGATCTCCCCGTCATCGGCAGTCTAGTCTACTGCGAGAGTAACGTGGTAGACCATGCGGCCACCGAGGTGGGTTCAACCTTACTCACCCCTAGCTCATTAGCGTAATTAGTACATAAACTAGATCTACTTAAACTATTCATACGTCAGGTTATTGGATCTCAACCATCACTTTCGATAGATAATCCCAATGCCTTAAAAATATTATTATTAACGAACTACGTAACGCTTTTTTTTTACATTTTTTGACCTTCTCTTCTTCCATGTAGCATTAAGTAGATATTTACCCCAACTTCTCCCCTTTCCAACCTGTATTACCTAACTTTTCACATCAAGAGTGAATGTCACTTCATAGAGAACCTTCTGTGACATTAAAAGAGGGACTCAGAGTCGGAAGTTATCTATAACTATGTTTACTAACGGGTATAATATGAACAACAGTATTATTTTTTAAATATTCAAATTTAAATATAAGATCTGTTTTACGTAACAATCCTACATCTTAGCTCAGTTGGTAGCGTGTCTATCTACTGAGCTAAGAGTCCCGGGTTCGAATCTCAGCATGACCGAGAAATTTATCATTGGTAAATGGGGACTGCCTTTTTACAGTGATCAAATAATGGCCGGTGATCTTATTTTGTGCCTGTCGTAGTCTTAAGTTAGATTATAAGGCATATGAAGCTACGACAGGCCTAGAAAGCTGGTAGTGGAAAATACATGGCTTGAATAAACAACTGATCCAGGCCAAAGGCTGGAAATAGTAATGAATGTAAAAAAATCTCTATGTTACGTAACACTGTAAAGTGCCTTCTATCTATCCATGTAACACCGTAAAATTTACCACTTACCACTCTCTTAACAAAGCTTTTTATTAGCAGTGCGTCTTACCACCCGTTCTAGCTATAACCACAGAAGCGTTAAGTGATTTATGGATGACCCCTAATGATATTGAAAATTTTATCAATGTTGACCGCAAAACATTTTATATTTTCTAAAAGGTTTGTCCTATGAAAGTTAGACTGTAGGTGACAGTGTTTTTTTATAGCTATGTCTACACTGTCATTTGTTTTTATTAAATATAAAGGATTAATTTACAGATAGCCCGCTTCGGTGGTTGAATGATCTAAGATGTCACTATAGCTACAGACTGGACTGAATATGACGGGAAATTTGGGTTCAAATCCTGATCGGGTGTACTTAAAGTGGTTCTTTCAAAAAATTTCCCATCCTCCTTCCAAGCAAATTTGGTTGAATTTGCTCTAAATTCAACCTTTCATCTCTTAAAATATTAGCGTAATTGGTGCATATCTATTCATCCTGTATGGTTAGTAAGACGTGGTGGTACAAAAATGCTATAGTTTTTCGTTAATTTCTAAACATTTTTATGGTCCAAATGAATTTAGAATTCTCTAAAGAAATTATATTATAGAAAAAGCCATTTGGAAAATAATATGAATTAAGGAATACACTATTATTATGTAAATTATAGGAATAAAATTTAATCTAAAAAAAAATCAATCTTTACTTTTTACGTTCTCATATAGAGGAAACGTGAAAATTTTCAACCTCGAGGATATGATGAAGATTGACATTTAATATGAACCCGAACAAAATAGTGGATTTTAAAATTCTGTCCGTCCCTGGATATAAGTCCAAAATAGTTTATTGAATTTGTTCAAACTTGAAGTTTAGACCTCGAGAAAGTTTGATTTTGACCCTGTGGTCTAACAATTTGCTTAAAACTTATATAATATATATTAATAACAATAAATGTTTGTTGTTCCACGCTACCCTATATGAGAAAGTTTGTAAGATTTTGTCGTGTCGTACCACTTAATTTTGATTCAAATTAAGGTAGTTGATAACTTTATTTTTAAAACCCGGAATTTTCTGAAAATAGCTCTTCTGATTTTGTTTAAAATATATAAAGGGATTTTTTGACATGACAAGTATTAATGTGTGCATTGATTTTCGTTTAAAGATTGATCTAAGAGTATTTTTGAGTTTTTTGTTTGAGTTTTTTTAAATGGCTCTATATTATTTGTTAAAATGGGTATATTATGAGTATTTCATAATATACCTACTTTCAATTTTATATAATTTTTTAAGGATAGTTTGGAAGATATTTCTTTGATGATGGCTAAATTTCTAGAATTTATAACGTTTTAAATCTGCTATATAACAATTTTGTTCAAAATTTATGTCTGAAGATTAT
Organism: Timema shepardi; assembly: GCA_902151425.1. NCBI lineage: Eukaryota > Metazoa > Arthropoda > Insecta > Phasmatodea > Timematidae > Timema > Timema shepardi. The sequence goes on from CABFVX010001974.1 coordinate 21,297, forward strand.
ATTATTACCAACATCGTGTGGTTTTTATGAGGAGAAATTTTAAATAAATAGTTTAATAAGGAAATTGGTTTTTGAAAATTTTGTAATATGCCATTGACAGCTTTTGGAATTAAATTATATGCTTACATGTGGTTTAGTGGCCATAGGTCCTGGCTACAGATCCAGAGGTACCAGGTCCGATCCCGAGGGCATCCAGAATTTTTCTGTGAAGCAGTTGATCAGGAACGGGGTCAAACACAGTCATGAGGACAAATTATGAACGACTTAATGAAATAAATAGCAGCTCTGGTCTCGAAAACTGAGATTAACGGCTGAAAAACTCGTTGTGCTGATACCCTCCATCCGCAAATATTGGCACTATAATCGCTAACAATGGCGGACTCTCGGTCTGTATATCTCACTTGCGGGCTAACGCTATGGAGGCTTTTTTATTACTTATATAATTGATTTTTAAAATATATATTTAACCTATTTATCGTACCGAATAAAAAGAGATTTTTTAAATCGAATGATTTGTAGTTAGTTTTGTGTTTATTATGTGTTAGGGCCTACTCGAAATTTTGAACCAATCGGAAAATTTTGATCAAACTTGACAACCACTTAGGAAATTTTCTCTTCTCACGGGTGACCTGGTGGCTTAGGGATAAGAGGTCAGTCTTCTGTGCTAGGGGTCCGGGGTTCAATCCCCGGTCCTGTCACGGATTTATCTAACTACCAAACCCTTCCTTTACCTCTGACAAGACGTGTGTTAATCACAACTTGTAAATGTGGGGAATGCCAGACCTCCACCGTGGTTCGGATTCCACGTTAAACTGTAGGTCCTCCATTTCATCTCACAATCAACCTACCATTACACATTAGCGGAAGTGTGTACAACCCGAACGGGTAGTAAGACGCGGTGCTAATAATAATTCTCCGCTCACAGTGTGACACTAGTATGTTACATCTAGTTATACTATTACGGACCAATACTCCAAGGCCAAAAGAGACGTAATTATTAATGATTGCATAGCCCGAGCGGGTAGTAAGATACGCTGCTAAAAATATTTACGATATAAAAATACACCTGGATGTATTTACAGAAACAATCAGAATGTCATCTGAAAATACGGGTTGCTTAAAATAACTCTGTTGTTAACTATACCTAGTAGGGTTATCTGATATGAATGTTATTACAATAATAATTATTTTAAAAATACCAACCTCACCATAGATCAAATTAATTTTGATTGATACAAATTTGAATGAACTTATAAAATAGTTCATATATGAGATCCAAGCAACGTTTTTTCATTAATAATCACTACAAATAAAACAGTCGATTAGATGGATTAGATAAATTAATGTAGTTTTGGATAGGATCTAAAATAAAACACAAAACATTTAGACTAATCATCAGTGGCATTTTATTGATTAATAATATAATACCATATATATAAAATTTACAATAAACTTACGTTCATAACCATAAAACTTGTAACAGCCTGCCTGCCCGTGATAAATATAATTTTGAAATCATATTTCTTGAAAGTTATATTTTGAGCTAGATGGAGTTTATTTCTTTGCTTTAACATGTTAAGGATACATATTTAAAATTAACACTGGAAACGTCAACTAAGTGAGTTCTTGTAAGTTGAATTTACATATATATTCTTAAATACATATTTTATTGATAGAGGATGGAAATTATTAACAACAGTTTATGAGTAAATAAGAAAAAATTATTATAAATTCAATTAAGATTTAATTAGGATGTTTCACAAAGTGCAATTAAAAAAACAAACTAACATTTTTACATACATTATAGATCTTGGAATATTTTTTAATTTTTTAACTTAACATTTTATGACCATAGGTATTAATCAAAAGTTTTATTAACACAAACAACTTCAAATTTAAGAGCAATAGCTTGTATATTTATTCTAATTTCTACAATACTAAGTAGATTAAAACAAGAACACTTAACACAAAATAAACTTCAATGCTAATGGATATTTTGTACTACCAATACTAAGTGTTGATTAAAAAATTAATTTTAAAATACCACTCAGAATTTAAAAAAAATGCATTTACAACTATTTTCTTGAGTAAAAACACACAAATGTATTTTTAAACTGTCCCATGCAAGTTTGTGTACATCTAAACTATTCATTCATTAACTAGTTTTTAATGAATCCAGTGTCTGTACAGTAGCATAAATGTTTTCTGTAGATCAATCATTTTAATTGTTAGCTTAGATACGAAACTCATACATTCAGTTTACCGTATAGTTTTAAGCTTAAAAAAAAATGTTCTTGTTTTTTTAAATTATATACAATTAATATTAATAAAGACCAAATACCATTTTAGAGTTCGGTACAAAACGAAATTAAAAAGTGGGTATTAATAATTACTAAAATAATATAACTTCCATTTATTTTATATTAAATTACCACTTAATAAAAGCAATAAAAACAACTTGTATAGTTATTATTGTAAATTTAATCTGAATAATTAGTGTCAAAACATGTTTGGATTTTATATGAATCAGAATTTTGTGAGCAAACATTATAATACTATAGTTGATATGAAATTTATATTGCTATAATTTGCATCACCGCTAAGAAAAACGTACTTTTAAACGTTATATAGTAATATAGTGTTCAAGGAATAGTAATAATAATACTGATAAATACTTTTCTAAGTTAAATTGTTTAAGAATACAGGTAGGCATGATGACTAAAATTAACTACTGCATGAGCAAGCATCGTTATGAAAATATATTGTCAAACTGTCTTGTATCTATGATAGCTGATAAACAATGGATACGCCATAGCTAGAATTAAATTTTATTTCTAATTATATTATCACTATAATTTCGATGGGCTAATCTACTTATAAGAGGTGTGTTAAAGTTTATTTATAGAAATTAAAAATAATACAACTTTACAAAAGTGCAAAATCTTTAAGCACCAAAGTAGTGGTTTTCAACCTTTTTTCAGTCAAGTAACTTTTCATTCGTTAACACTTATCTCAAGTACCCCTATAAGTTATATTTATAAAATAAATACTTAAGTTAAGTATATGCTTCTCTCTACAAGTAGTAGCGTTAAAAAACTAATTTCTTAAATTGGGAAGGACGTTTGTTTTTTTGATAAAATCGCTTCAAGCCTAATTAGCTATTTATTTTACATACGAGACTACGAAAATCAATACATATGAAGGGTACAAGGGAAAAAGAAATGATTGTCTAACAGATGGCAGCACTAACTCAACTATAGTTAAATTGGACTTTCATCATTTTTACTCTGTACTCTTAATATATTTTAACTTTATAGAAACATTAACAAATCGGACATGTTGCATAGGTAACGTTTATTTACAGCTTGTTTTAAACAATACTTATTTTTGTTATATTAAAATTAGGTTTACTTATAGCCAAAGTAATAGTCCTAGATTAATAACATTATTATTAGTACTCTTAAAAATATATAGCGTGCCACAGGTTGAAAACCACTTCAATTGATGAATACTAGCACATTAAAAAAGTAAAACCTGTCACCAATAATATCCATAGTCGATATTCTTGAGAAGATCTCTCAAAACAGGGTGGTCACAATTGGGGGCGGTAATTTGATTAAAAATAAATGAGTCCCACTGTGGCCTTACTGGAGGATGAACAACCATGCTTTCCCCTTCGATGGACGCATCGTCTAAGCTGCTACTCTCGCAATAGACTAGACTGCCTATGACAAGGAGTTCGTTGTTCGATCCCGGTTGGGTGAACTGAGGGTGGTTTTTCCTAACTGGTTTCCCACTCTCTCTCACCATGCAAATGCGGATAAACTTACTCTACGGTCAACATTCATCATCCCTAGTCCATGCATGAATGCCGGATTTAATAACTGGGATACATTTAAAAAAATTTCATATCTCAATTAGGGTTCATCCATAATCCTCATAACGATTTTTTCTTATATTTTTTCACCCTAATACGCCTCATCCTTACCTCCGTGTAACGTAACGTACGCATTAAACTCGCCTTCAAACTGTTACGCATATTTTCACATCAAGAGAGAATGTGATTGTTTCATACGAGAATATTTTGTTACGCTCAAAAAGAACTCAGGTTTATTTAATAATACTCAGCAATTATTTTAAATCTATATTAATAACAAAATTAAGAGTTTGTTTGTGTAGTATGTATCTGTAATGATAGTCGCGCAAAATCTACCGCACGAAGTCTGAAATTTTAAAATTAGAAGCGCGTGTGCATCTCAAAGTTTGAATGTTAAACATATATTTGCTTTTTTTTATATTAACTGAAAACTAGGTCAGAAGAAAGAAAATAAAGAGATTTTTTTATATATGTTTGAAGGAAAAAATAAAGGATTGTGAGGTGTAACTAAGCAATCCATTGCGTGGTTACCCAGGGCAATGCCAGGTACTTCTACCAGTCCTCATTATAAATGGGTTAAAATAATTTTATTATGTTATTATTTATCCAACACAATCCTTTAAGTATAAGATCTGTGTTACTAAACACTGAGGCGTAACACCATGTAGACATTAGAGTTCTACCCTCCCCATGCAACACCATCTAGACATTAGAGTTCTACCCTCCCCATGCAACACCATGTAGACATTAGAGTTCTACCCTCCCCTCATGTAACGCCATGTAGACATTGGAATTCTACCCTCCCCATGCAACACCATGAAGACATTAGAGTTCTACCCTCCCCTCATGTAGCACTATGTAGACATTAAAGTTCTACCCTGCCCATGCAACACTGTGTAAACATTAGAGTTCTACCCTCCCCTCATGTAACGCCATGTAGACATTGGAATTCTACCCTCCCCTCATGTAACGCCATGTAGACATTATAGTTCTACCCTCCCCATGCAACACTGTGTATACATTAGAGTTCTACCCTCCCCATGCAACACCATTTAAACATTAGAGTTCTACCCTCCCCTCATGTAACACCATGTATACATTAGAGTTCTACCCTCCCCATGCAACACCATTTAAACATTAGAGTTCTACTCTCCCCTCATGTAACACCATGTATACATTGGAGTTCTACCCTCCCCATGCAACACCATGTAGACATTGGAGTTCTACCCTCCCCATGCAACACCATGTAGACATTGGAGTTCTACCCTCTCCATGCAACACCATTTAAACATTAGAGTTCTACCATCCCCTCATGTAGCACTATACCCTCCCCTCATGTAGCACTATGTTGACATTAGAGTTCTACCCTCCCCATGCAACACCATGTAGACATTAGAGTTCTACCCTCCCCTCATGTAGCACTATGTAGACATTGGAGTTCTACCCTCCCCTCATGTAATACCATGTATACATTGGAGTTCTACCCTCCCCATGCAACACCATGTAGACATTGGAGTTCTACTCTCCCCATGCAACACCATTTAAACATCAGAGTTCTACCCTCCCCATGCAACACCATGTAGAATTTAGAGTTCTACCCTCCCATCATGTAGCATTATGTTGACATTAGAGTTCTACCCTCCCCACGCAACACTGTGTAAACATTAGAGTTCTACCCTCCCCTCATGTAGCACTATGTTGAAATTGGAGTTCTACCCTCCCCATGCAACACCATGTAGACATTGGAGTTCTACCCTCCCCATGAAACACCATGTAGACATTGGAGTTCTACCCTCTCCATGCAACACCATTTAAACATTAGAGTTCTACCATCCCCTCATGTAGCACTATGTTGACATTGGAGTTCTACCCTCCCCATGCAACACCATGCAAACATTAGAGTTCTACCCTCCCCTCATGTAGCACTATGTAGACATTGGAGTTCTATCCTCCCCTCATGTAGCACTATGTTGACATTAGAGTTCTACCCTCCCCATGCAACACCATGTAGACATTAGAGTTCTACCCTCCCCATGCAACACCATGTAAACATTAGAGTTCTACCCTCCCCTCATGTAACACCATGTATACATTGGAGTTCTATTCTCCCCATGCAACACCATGTAAACATTAGAGTTCTACCCTCCCCTCATGTAACGCCTTGTTGACATTGGAGTTCTACCCTCCCCATGCAACATCATGTAGACATTAGAGTTCTTCCCTACCCTCATGTAGCACTATGTTGACATTAGAGTTCTACCCTTTCCATGCATTACCATGTAGACATTAGAGTTCTACCCTTCTCTCATATAACACCATGTTGACATTAATAATAATAATATTTAGCACCGCGTCTTACTACCCGTTAGGGTTATACGCTTTTACATTAATAACCTATTCATTAAAATATGTCACCGGTCGCTTTAGCAGAGATTGACCGTGATTGCCGACTGCATGAACCAGTTAAATCTCAGTATGGCCATTACACAGAACCTTGATCATTTTGTGGGAGCAGTTTACGGTGCTGTCTACACCAACACAGGGACCAGGGACGTACCGAAGAGAAGGGGTGAATGTTTTGAGAGTGTAAAAATTTCCCACACATTAAAATTATTATAAATATTGTAGTGGTTATTTTATTTTATTCATTGACTAGGTAGGTGACTTATTAAGAGACGAATACAATTCATAGCACCTAAAATTACAATTATATTAAGGAAATTAAAAAAATACTTCACCGAAGATTCAATGTTTACAAATTATTGGTCATCTTCTGTAAGGAAACCTCCTTATAAGACCCCTTTAAACCTCCAAAATATCCCTAGTTTGGCTTTCAATTTAATACATGTATGGTCAGATATACTTTAAAATCACGCTGAAGAATTTGGTTGGTTGACTAAACAAGAACTCCATCTGAAGAAACAACCTCAACATAAAAGGTTCAATAAAATAGGATAATATATCTATTTTAAATCATCTTACATATATCCAGGTAGTACATTTTCAAGTGATGTTACTGCTCCTGAACAATTTTAAATTTATTCGTCGTTTGTTCCATTATTTTGGACATAGTTTTATGTACTTTGTGTCGATATTATCTAGTTTTTTAAAAAAAAATTGGTTGGTTTTTTATTTTTATTTTTTCAAACATTGAATGCACAGTAAAAAAAATTGACGTATATTTTCACCGCTAAAATAATTTTTCCTTATGGATTTAGACGACATTCTGAGTGAAGTAAAAATAATTATTCAAAACATATAAAATCAACATGTTAAATAAAGACAGCAGTATTAAATGTAATTATTGGTAATGCCTTACACTACATTAAATTTACAAAGTACGAGTAACTATTTTTATTAATTATAAATATTTATTTTTTCTTGGATGTAATTTTGGTTTGTTTTATTGATAAAGGAACTATACATTTTTCAAATGTGTAAAGTAGACTATTATAATAAATGTTTACAAGCGCTTTTTTTTGCGGATAAGTTGTATACTAACACAACCCTTTTATAGTCATAGCGTTATTAGTTTCTTGATTTTTATTATCATACAATAAATCGTTAACTAATAAAGGGCATTGAGTATAATAGGATTGTCCACAAGCCCTCGTTGCATCAGGATTTAAAGCTAATAGTAGCCCCGTATCACAAATAACTGGAAATATGAGATTAATGCCCTGTCTACAGACTCCGTATTTATAAGATGCGTAGTTGTCCGTAAGAGATAGACTCCACGCTAAGAGATTCCAATGTATACAGAGTCGTGATATTTAAATCCTTAGTACTTTCCATTGAGTAGAAGTTGCGTGAACTTTAACTATCTAAGGACTAGTCTATACGAACTGCTGAGGACTACCAATCGCAGCAAAGTAAATATGTGCGCACGTATCGAATTGAAAGCACCAATATAAGTGAAAGGATCCGTTGATATGAAAACAACTACAAAATTAATTAATTTTGAAGTACTTAGCTATTTCCGGGATATTATATTCTGAAAATTGAAAAATGACACCTGGACACGGGAATAGAACCCCCTTATCTTAGTACACCAATGCTCCAACCACTGAGCTATACAGGAATCTTCCCGTGCTCAGGGTCATTCTTCACTCATATTTTAAGGCTAAAAATGTGTTATTTTATTAAGATCACGAGCTATCGGATCACGCAGACACCCTCGACTCGGTATTTGGCTTAATGCTGCCAATTGTACAATTATTATAATTGTAAGGGATTGCATATTTAAGAATCTAATAGCCAAAGCTATTATTTATGCTTTTATTGAGGATTACTCCATCTAGATATAATATTTTGATTACTGGGTAGCTCAGTGGTTAGAGCATTGGCATAGTAAGCCAAATGTCCTTGGTTCAATTCCCGTATCCAGATTTCAATTTTCAGAATATTATAGCTAGATGGAGTAATTCTCATTAAAAGCATAAATAATAGCTTTGGTTATTTGATTCTTACTTCCGAGATATTTTTCTGAAGATTTAAAAAGTCCCAAAATCGTGGAATCTTGGAAACAGTTTTCTGAGAAATATCAAGTTCTCAGAAAAAGTGGCGTCGTTTTGGTGTTTTAAATTCCTCATTACATAGTATCCTTAACAACCTCTGTTTCACTGATAAAGTCTGCTTGTGCCTTGGTCTAGACAATCTTCTTTCAAAGAATTTAACTGGGGGTGGTTCCCAACTCTCTCTCATTTGTTGTCACAGTCACGTGATTAAGGATATTGAATATTTACACGAGATTTCCAGTTTTAAACCCCACTAAATAATATAAGCATGCGAAGATTTACACGCTCACTGAACGGAAACAACACAAACAAGGCCCACTTAACGCGGGTTCAGTTTTGTCCGCCTTAACGAGATCTCGGTAAGCGAGAAATTTCCGCGCAGAAGTTCAACTCTTAACGGAAAATTTAATTCTACAACACAGTATTTTAAAATTGGGATTGTGCCAAAATAAAGTTGAGAGTTTCCAACAGGGCTAGCTTTCCTTGTTTGAGCTTTATTTATATATGAATGGGCGAAAATGTGACACACTCTCGTTTTTCATTATTTTTTAAGCATATTTGCATAGCTATGAGGCTAGGCTTGCTGACAAAGTTATCTAGATTTAACCCCCCTTTAACCATTGACCATATTTTGATATACTCACAAGATGAAATTTTAAAATATATTTGGGAATTATCAACAAGAATTCCTTTTTTGACCTTGATATAAGAAGTTTAATAGTTTTATGTTCCCTCTTTCTTATTGACACGACTAAATGTTGTAGTTAAAGGGGAAAAGGGTGTTTAAGATTAGACAGACTATAGAAGTAGTTGCAGAAAAGACACAGACTGTTGTATTTTAAATCCGTGTGACCTGACAAGATATTGATACTTTATCGATGAACGAGGCAGCCACCTTAAGACTCAACATATTTCAAAAGCTTCATATCCGTATAGTCCTAATGTCCACAGGATGTTTTATTTTGTGTACCCGTTCTAATCATGTGATATCAAGGAATAAACCAATGGGAGAATGTACTTCCAATCGAATTCGTTGAACTAAAACAAATTCATCAAATTATATACACACATTCAATATTTTCATAGCTTAATTTTATTATTTAGCATTCTTAGTGATAATATCAATAGACTTAATATATTCAAGTTTCTTATGATTTTCCATTAAGGATGGATAAAAAAAATACCATGCGTTTAGAAAATGGAAACTGTTTCATTCATTTACCATAACATATTCGCTAATTTCGATTCACATATAGATGTCCATTTATTTGTCTACCTGTGATTGGTTTTTTGTAGCCACCCGTAACATTAGTCCTTATTAAAGTTAACGTTGATCCAAGTTCTACAGAATGCCACGGACTACGGAATATGGAATCACGTCTCGGTGGACTACGTATCTTACGGATACGACATATCTAGATGGGGATTCACTCTACGACGATTTGCACATGTAAACCAATCATTGCAAACATAATTGTATCCTCATTCTACCATACATCATTTTATCTAAACGCAATACCATACATGCTGACAAGAAACTTTACAAGCTGCGTATAACCTACACAAAAATAGTTTCGTTTTCTTATAGACATGGCGGGAAAAGTCTAATGGGCCAGTACGCATTTTTGTGAGAGTTTGAATTGATACCCAAACTTAATGGCTTTATGGCACTATTTAGTCTTAGTAGGAGTCGATGGTGGGCACGGGCTAATCGGTTCCTAAATTTCCCGCTGCGCACGTTTTAAGTTTTATAATTATTATGTTGTGGGGTGAACAAAAACAAATGAGAATGACACACATGCTTTACACTTAACGAGTTATTCTAAATCATTTTCCAACAGTAGACGCAACTGTATACTTGTAACTCGATATGTAAGCACAAGCACACTGATTGTGTCAGATGATTTTTAAATTTTGATTGGTTCATCCACACAAATTTTATGTAGAAGTTACCCGCCTCAGTGGCGTAGTTAGTAACGCGCTAGTCGTGTTGAGCTCGACTGCCGAGGTCGGGGAGATTGAGGTTCTAATCTCGGTCGGGTGAACTAGGGGTGGTTTTTCCTAAATGGTTTTACACTCTCCCTCCACGCAAATACGGATTCCCTTCCTCTAAATTCAACCTGCCCAATTCTTAATTCATTAGCGTAATTATTTCTTACGCCTATAACCCGAACGGTTAGTAAGACGCGGTGCTAAATAAAAATATGTAGAAGCGCGGACAAAGCTAAGATTCTTTCAACTAGTGCAGAGCGACCTACGCAGTTCGCGTTGATTTATGGTGTTTGGGCTTGAAACTCGTCACATGACCTCATTTCAGATATATGCTGTTGTTTTAAGTTTAGCGTGTGAAGACACATATCTACAGGATGAATTGATCTTATTCGATATAAATCTAGAGCGTGCTTAGTAATTTAGATGCAGCTATATTCTATGAATAAAAACAAGTTTCCATAAAGGGCTGTTATATAAATTTCACAACAAACTCGACAGATGAATATCACTGTTATCGATTACTCTCCATCCTAATTCATGTCGTAATGTAAGTAATAGTTAGTTAATATACGGTAGTTGTTTATCTACAAATTGTTACTACGTCATTTATTATGTTTAATTTAAGATGCGAGAACATTTTTTATAATACTAATCGACTTTAATAAAAAATGCAGTCGCAGTTAAACTCAACTAGAACAAGCTCCCCACTTTATTGTTATTTCAAGTGTCTAGGGTTTGATTCCCATAACTATCTGAGGAATTTACTACCCATTAAGAGGGATCAACTTATAACTGTAAAGTGACCTCAATCTGCATTTCCTTTGGCCATAATTGTAAGGACACACAAATAATAGTCATGTGTAGTTTTATACATAAATATATATGCCATAAACAGTCCATCTGTTTTTTAAATGTGATACGATAATAATTATATATTTGAAGGAAAACAACCTATATATCACTGCAAGGCACAATTTCTTCTCTTTGTATGACGTTGTTGATTTGGAAAGTTTTTTTAAATTAGTAGTAGTAATAACTTTACGTATCATATAATTAAAATAATTATAATATAATACAGTGTTAACTTCATTCAGTGATAATTGTTTTCGTGATATGGATAAACACATAGGCTACCAAATAAATTCAGTTAATGTCATATTCGAAAAGAAGAATTGTCTGCAATGTTAGATAACACAATACCATTAAAATATGTACATTGTTTGGAGAGATTTAAATAATGAAAACATTATGATAACTAGTTTAATTACTTAATATAATATAATATAAAAATTTGTTCATGATATTTATGAAAATATTATAATCAAGAAAGCAGAAGAGCTCAATCAAAAATATATCATTATTCGCTTGCACACCACGCAATTATTTTCATTTAAATTGGTTCGAGCTAGTAGAAATTTGGGCATAGTGGAATAGTTGGTTCTTCAATATGTAACAAAAATACACACCCTTTTTTGGACGTACAACATGAGACATGGAACATAATTTAAGCCTTCATATCTCACGTAAAAATAAATACATAAAATTGTCAGTTAAATATAAACACATTGAAATTATTTCGGCATTATTATAAAAAAACTCAATTCAATTTCAGATGGTTACAATTACTTGAATCAAAATAATTTATTTTATTTATATATGTATAATTTAACTACTCTTTTAATGTTGAGTATTTAAAAAACGAAGAGTTATTGAGATAACACAAATAGTTTCATATTTGAATATTTATATTTTACTGAAGATCATAAATATAAAATAGTATGGATGGACAATGGACCTACAATAAAAAATTATTAAAAGATTGTTAAATTTGATAGTTAAGTCTTTGAACAGTAATATTTTCTTATATGTCCAATTCCTTAATGCACTGATACTCAGAATATATTAAGGATTTAATTACTTTTGTTAAAAAAAATATCATACAGAACTAAAATAAGTTATTAGCTAATGTATTTAGTTGAGTTGAAGTTATTTTTTCTTCGTGTATTGTATATTTTAAGACAGTGAATGCGTCCTTATTGGCGCAAACTTGTGAAATCCAGGGAAATTTTTTCACAGCAAGAATTTTACAGCCTTGGTAGATATACACTTAGATTAAATAAAATTGAAACTAATTTGGGTAGTCATTTTTACTGTTTTCCCCAATCCGATTATTTTAAAATCAAAATAGTTTAATCTGCTTGGATTCAGTCCTTAATAAATTTCTCAGAATGTTTAATGAGTATTTAGTTATTATGTGGGTACTATTTGATACAGTTGTTAGTCAAAGTGAATAAATATAGCCAATGTTGGATCTAGTCTAAATTTAATCGGATCTTTAAGGGCACTGTGAGAGAAAAATTGAAGTTAAATTTAAATGTAAAAAAAAGATATTCGTATTAAATTTCTACTACTTATTTCTACATGTTTATTTTACATTCTCTTTGAATTTGGATTCTGGCACAATAATCTAAACTTAATCTTCTACCTTGTGCCTTTGATGGTATCGATTAATTTACTTAGGTTCAATATTTAAATTATTACAAATACTAATATAATTAATAACTGCTTCTGTGATCTACTGGTCAGAGTTCTTGGCAACAGACCCAGAGGCCCCGGGCTCGATCCCCAGTGCTTCAAGTTTTTCTGTTAAGTAGTGGGTCTGTAACGGGGTCAGCTCAACCTCGTGAGGACCAATGAGGAGGTACTTGAATACATAAATTAAGGCTCGGTCTAAAAAAAAATGAGCCGTAGGGCTCGTTGTGTTGACTACATGACACCCTCTATCCGCAAATGTTCTCATTATACTCGTCAACATATGGTGGTCACTTATTCAATACAGCTTACTCATACCACGGAGTTATTAATATAGCTAATTAAACTATGCACTACCGTTTTTGGCTAAATCTTTTGTCCAAGCCCAAATAAAAGAGAAAACATCAACGATTTCAATTGGATTGTTATAAAACCCTACATTGATTAAAAAAAATAATAAACTGAACATTTTACATGGTTAAAATGCATCAAAGTTAGAAATGGGTGAGACCTTTAAAATGAGCAGAAATTCAATATAAATATTTAGTTGGTCATCCCTTAATCAATTAAGCTTACAGACTGATTTTAAATGGTACATATGCATTGATATTAAATTTAACAGATGAAGCTGATCACAATGTAGTTAATTTGTAAAAATTGGCAATGCTTTCTTTAAAAAAGTGTATAGCTTTACTTAAAATGTTTAAGTAGATAATAGTATTTGTAATATTTAAAAACATGTCATTGACATAGCTCCATTTTTATTTGTATTGATATAAAACTTATTTTACCAATTGGTTTTAAAGCAAATATGGCAAATATGCTTAAAATATATAATTATTTAACTCTATACAATTTTATAAATTTCAACCAGTAATATGTACAAAATAATAATATTAATAATAATGATAACTATCTTTACATTTTTCAATAGCCTTTAAGTGTTTTGTAGACGTTTATGGGCTTATATTTGGACATAATTTACTCTCTTAATTACACATGATGATGTTCCACACAAATATGATAAAAAAATGTTAGTTCTCAAGTATCCACTTTACAATTAATATTTAAAACGCAATTAAATATATTTATAAAGCCATCCATCCTGATTAATTATCAGTCTTTGATAAGGGCATCACAAACTGTATATAACACAAACACATATCTATATTTTCTGCTATCAGTCCTTCCCTCGTCCCCAAAGATGTGTAATTGCAATCGACGTTATAAAACTGATGTGATGGTCTTTTTGAGGAGGATTATATTATTAGAACATCTCCAGACTTTGCAATACGGGAACTCAAAACTATATTTCATCAACGTTCATTTGCCCTTGGAAACCAATAGTTACTTTAAATAATAATAATAATAATATTAATACAAATTTAATACTATTTAGATGAATGTGCCTGTTCTACCCTGAGAAGACCAAACATTCTAATTTTCATAGAAAGAGCTATTATAAAATATAAACCTATCTTTTTTGCACCTAAAACTGATACCATTTTAATATAGGCCTATACATTCTTGTTAAGATATTGACATCTAACAGAAGTGACAGTTACAGATCACGTGGCTTGATGTATGAATACGTAAAAGTAGATACATTAATATTTATAGCTGTCAGATAAGGTCCCTTCTATGAAAATTAGACTGTAGCCACCCCCGGGGGATGGTTTTTCTACAATATTATTTTCAGTCACTCTTCAAATAAATGATTGTGTAAGTTTTTAAATTATTTTTTAGGATTATGCTTCTTTAGCGGTACGTTTCAGTGGACGAGACTGGTTTTTCCATTCAATTATTAATAATAATAATTTTAAACTTATCAATACTGCCTACAAAACTACGTTGAAATATATAATCCCATTTTTTTTAAATAATGAAATATAACTGAGATAAAATATTTTCTTAGAATACATGAATCTAGATATTTTAAACTAAATTTAACCATTATGTTTGCAGTTTGTATTATTTTATGTGCAGGAAACCCAACAATTGTGTATAGTCCATTTTATTAGTTTTATTATAAATAAACAATATCAAGAACTATAATAAATGTCTCGCTTTCGTTAAAACAGACTGTCAAATGTGTCCTAGAATTTGATTAGAACTTTTTCTCTTCTTAATGAAAAGTTATCATCAAATGTAATTATGCTCATGACAGATATTCAACAACTGTTGATATTGTCATGTGAAGAAAATTAAACTTTTATTCTCTACTAGAGAAAAACTTGGTTTATTTATGGCAAAAAAAGGTTTTGCTATAAAAACTGCAAAAAACTCGACCTTCTCTTGTGTCCTCCTTTTTTTTTAAATCATCACCAATGGTCAGTAATGGCACTAAATATAGCGGATAAAAATATAAATAATAATCCAGAAACATATTTCACAAGTCCTGGGTTCTTGTATTAGTTTTTTTAAATATTCCTTTCCTGTATACTTTTTTACCCTGAAACACTACTACCTTTGTTGACTACACTATGGCTCTATTCCATAAGCTTTGCCATAGTGAAACCAATCAAGGTGAGCTTTCAAAATTAATGGAGCGTACATCTAGTTTATAAAATTGCTATTGTCATTAGTACCGGGACCCCAAGTGTCGGTTATCGCCGTACAATCCGTCAGTTGAACGGTATCACTAGATCCTGCTCGGTCGGTAACTTTGATACCAACCCGTTCACCAGGATGCTCAGACACCGTCGACTCGACGGAGGTGACATCTGTGTAGTCCCATGTTCCCCGAGATTGTTAAAAGGCCCGGAGGAAGCTAGAAAGAGCACGCACTCAGAGGAAGCGTCGTAGCACTGCTCCAATGCGTGTTACCCTGTTCTCAGTATTCCTCCTCCTCGAAATAGTCGTCATCGTCGTTATCACTGGAGACAAACAAACACAAGATAAACAAGAGTCTCCTTTTCAAGTCACTGATACAATTCAAACATTAGACTGAGTAGTTTAGGTGGAAGTATAGGGGACGCCAGTATAGGACATTGTTTGTGCAATTAAAAAAAATCAAAACACATTTTTAGTAAAAAAAAATCAAATCATTCTCCAGTAGAAACGTATAATTTATTTTTCTTCTCACAGTGACCTCTACAGTTCTTGAATACGTTAGTCCTGGAGTTTAATGACAACTATTTTTCCCGTATAATTTTTTTCTAATCAACAGCTAATATACTCATGACATCTATTCAACAGCTGTTGATATCATCATGTGAAGAAAATTAAACTCTGTTTGCACTGGAGAAGTGTTTTATTTATTTTGGCAAAATAAAATGCTTTGTTAGTATGACTGCAAAAACACATCTCTTTTCTTTTGTTCCCCTTAAAGCGCCCAGGCGTAATTTGTGTACCTGCTCTGTGGTATATCGGAAGCGCACAAGGTAGACGCAGTTACAGTCTATGGTGAAAGTGACGCTTTAGATCATTCAACCATCGAGGTGGGTTTACACAAGTATTATTTTTATATTAATTTATTGATAATATCTATCAAAAGTGACAGCTGAATATAGCCTCACCTTTCGTTCCCAAGAAACTTTGGGTTGAATTCCGGTGTGGTCTAATTATTTTTATTGGGGGAGGGGGGGGTCGGGGGGGGGGGTAAGTTAGGAATGACAACAATATGTATCTATAAAAATTATATCTATTATTACAAAAATATCTATATATTTATATTGAGGTTTTAATATCCGAAATTTAAATCAATTTATTGACATATTTCATTTACCGAACTACGCTCTCAGGCTTGTAAGTAGAAATGTGTTGAAACATTTTTCTCTCTATGTTTATTAACTGAGTCGAATTTTTAAATTGATTTTTACCAAACATGTCTGCTATTTTCAACAGCTAAATAAAACTTAGCCAATTTAAAAGCGTTAAATAATAGAACAGAACAATAGCCCTCTTAATATCACCGTTAAAACTTACATATAATCTTAGAAATAAAAGTAAGTTCCTGCCTGGCAAAATACAAAATATTTCAGAACTATCTAGAAGTAGAGAGTTGTAAACAAGATAAAAAAAGCTATTTCAGTTAACAGGACCAAATATTGCAAGGAAAAAATTGAAAAAAATTTACGTGCGAAGGTTTTTCTACATTTCCCCCCCTTGGCTTCTGCGCTAGATACTTCGTGATAGATGCCCTATTATTAAAGGTAGTATACTCACGGCAATCTTATATTCCCATATTTATTTTACAAAAGTTCATTGATAAAATAAAAATGATGTTATTTTGATGATCCATTATATATATTTTATTATACAATATATTTTATATTAGTTTTACTCTAAACCATGCTCTAGTGTTTAATTAAAGAAAATAGTGAAATCTGAAAGATTAACGTCTGAATGTAGAGTAATTAAAATTTTAACTATCAAATATGAAGAAATGAACTCCAGACTTAGGCTATAAGATAAGTGTTTTTTTTCTACAATAGAGTAACTGTGGTGACACACATTTTTAAACTTGTCATGGTCTATTTGTAAATAATTTTTACGAGATTAGCGTCCATTTTTATAATCAAACAATTTATTTTGTACAAATTTGAATAAAATTTGATGTAAAATGCAATAACACTTATCTTAATAAAGATGTTGTCAAATAAAAACAGTTATTATATAATATATATAATGTATGATAAATGTTTCGACGACATCTTTGATAAAATATATACTACCACTGTACACAACATCACATTTATTTCATTGTTACATAATAGGATGCACAATCTTGTGTATATTCTTGAGATAATTCCCACAATCCTATATATTGGACAATATTTTATCTAGGTTCTTGTGCTTCAAGAAGTTAAGTTCATAAAGTTAAGTTTAATTTTTAACTGCCTCGCTCGTCCAGGTTAATCTGTCAGATATCTCCAGTTTCTTTGATAAGTACGCAGAGCACGCTTTATAATGTTAATGTTTGATAAAATATTTGTAAAATATATTCTATATCTTTAATGAATCATCAAGGTTGCATCATATTTATTTTATCAAAGATATTTTATAAAATAAATGTGACAGTGTATTACTGCCCAAAGACGCGCTGTTAAAATACGTAAACTTACTCGTGCTTGGTCGGGAAGTTCTCCACGTATGTGTTTTTGTGGCACGCCCTGTTACACCCGGGGCAGTACCAGTAGCACAGCACCCCGATAGAGATCCCGAACAAGGCGTTGGGGACGATCAGCGACAGCACCAGATGTTTCAGGTTGCTGTCCCAACTGTACCTCGCCACCACCATCTCCGGGTACGTCCTGCTGTAGTAACAAGGGAACGGCTTCAGCACGTTCGTGTAACCATACTGCTTGGCGAACTCCGAGCAGTTGACCCTCGGGGGGTAACCACAGCCCTCCGTGTTGATGAAGAACCTCGTCTCGTTGAAGTCCCACTCCACAGAGTCGACGCTCCTTTCTTCCCAATCACTGAACAGGATTTTGGAGTAGTTGACGAGGATCTGGTGGCATCGGGTCTGGGCGGTGGTGCAACCCTCACGGCAAGAGGACCAAGAGCAGTTCTTCAGGCCTTCCACGTACGAGTGGCTGATGGCCAGGCAGGTGATGGCCTCCGGCTCGTAATCGGCGAGGATGGTGGTGATGGCGGGGTCCACCACGAAAGGGATTAGGAATAGGAAGGCAAAGACGGAGAGGATGGCGGTGGTACCGAGACATAGAGAGGTGTAGAACTTGGCCTTCTCCAGGAAAGTGGGCTCGTGGACCAGCGGCTCCACTTCCTCCTCCTCCTCACAGTCCCCCCCTCCATCCCCCTCACCCCCCATGATCACGGTGGACTCGTCGGTATCAATGGTGATGGTTTAAGAGGACTAAGCGTGAGAAACTATTAAAGAGTGGGCGCGCGGATTGTGAGGGACAAAACTTGCAAAACTTTCTTTAGTAACAAAACACAACGCACACGTCTTTGCTATAAATATCTGAAAAATTAACAACTTTTATTGTGAGCTATAGGCATGGATTGGTCAAAAAGTGACTTATATTTTAGCTGATATAGCTTGTATTTTTTCCAAAAACGTCGCTCGGCTTTATTAGTAATACTAAATACTGCACTATAAAGAACACTAATTGAAAAATACTATTCTATTAAATTTATTAAATGTGCATGACTATACTTATAAAAAAGTATTAATCTATGAATATGTAATGTGTATTTTAATTTGTGTTGTTATTTTTTGAGTTTGTTTTTGATACTCGCGTTCCCCTCCTTAATGCGTGTTCTATCTAAAGCTGCACAGGTCCAGTCTGTCAGCGCTCTCTGGTGTGCGATGAAAGACAAGACGGACAAGCTTGCGGTGTGTGCGGAGTTTGGTCTGTTGGCCCCACGTGAAGATGTCTCAGTGTTCCTGTAGTGGAAACACGTGTTGGTGGTGGACTGGGCTCTCCAGCAGGAGGGGAATGCCTGTAACGAGAAGACAAGATGTAATGTATTTCCTGAAACACGTGTTAATGACAAGGTGTGTTGTATCTCCTGAAACACGTGTTAATGACAAGGTGTCTTGAATATCCTGAAACACGTGTTAGTGACAAGAAGTGTTGTATCTCCTGAAACACGTGTTAATGACCAGGTGTGTTGTATCCCCTGATACACGTGTTAATGACAATGTGTGTTGTATATCCTGAAACACGTGTTAATGACAAGGTGTGTTGTATCTCCTGAAACACGTGTTAATGACCAGAAGTGTTTTATATCCTGAAACACGTGTTAATGACAAGGTGTGTTGTATCCCCTGAGACACGTGTTAATGACAAGGTGTGTTGTATCTCCTGAAACACGTGTTAATGACAAGGTGTGTTGTATCCCCTTAGACACGTGTTAATGACAAGGTGTGTAAAATATCCTGAAACACGTGTTAATGACAAGGTGTGTTGTATCTCCTGAAACACGTGTTAATGACAAGGTGTGTTGCATCCCCTGAGACACGTGTTAATGACAAGGTGTGTAGTATATCCTGAAACACGTGTTAATGATAAGGTGTGTTGTATATACTGAAACACGTGTTAATGACAAGGTGTGTTGTATCTCCTGAAACACGTGTTAATGACAAGGTGTGTTGCATCCCCTGAGACACGTGTTAATGACAAGGTGTGTAGTATATCCTGAAACACGTGTTAATGATAAGGTGTGTTGTATGTACTGAAACACGTGTTAATGACAAAGTGGGTTGTATCTCCTGAAACACGTGTTAATGACAAGGTGTGTTGTATCCCCTGAAACAGGTGTTAGTTGTGAACTAATATCTCATACTGTATACAAACCACATATATGTATAAATGTACGGATTGGTGTGAATATGTATAATATATAGACGAATAAATCTATGTCACTATTATTTATTTGTATATAAAGTGGTTTATAGTCACGGAATGTCCTAATATATATAAACCTCGGTGGTATTAGGGTAGAACTTTCACCTTAATATCCGAAGGTCCCGAGATAAAACCCGACCAGGATCAACCGGTTTTTACCAAACGATAACAATCCGTAGCACAACAGCTTACTTCTGAGGGTAAATAAAGCCACCAGTCTCGTGTCGATTGTGGCCCTGTGAATTATCCCTGAAAGGTATCTTTCCGGAAAAATTTGTAAGCTCCTTTCCGTTCGATTGTAAAAAATTCAGTACTGAAGGTGACAGGAAACTACCGCACTCTCACGACTTTCTTATGTCATGTGCTTACTCCCAGATGGTGCGGGCAGCACTAAGAAATCTAAGGGCTAAATGCTCATGATGCTCTGGGGG